>CM067219.1:36188613-36376113 GCA_034190945.1 Octodonta nipae
GAATAATATCTGGTTAAGATGTATAATTGTTGATTAAAATTGTAAATACTTTTTTGATAGTCGTATTTCGTATGTTTAGACAAATAAATGAATAATGTTATAATCGGAATTCAAGGAGCTTCATTGACAAATCGTCTGAAGTAAATTTATATGTGTATATTTATATGACATATGCCATGCAGCTAAATTGAACCAATTTTTCATGGCGTAGCGTCTATGAAGAATTGAAAGATTGCAGAAGAACTTGAAAAGCAGAGGAACTTAAGGAGTTGAGAAGAAGAGAAGTAGAAGTGCTTAAGATCTCTGAGTAACTGAAGGATTATATTGAAGAGAATTGAAGATAGGTCAACAAATGGTCTTTTTTACTAACAGAAATGGAAGAAGAAGAAGTGTAAGTCTGAGGAATTGACGAACTGAGAAGAACGACATATTTTTTGGCAGTTTTTACCGGAAACTCCAGGCTAGAGGTTGAGGAATTGGCCTATGAATAACTAAACGCGCGAAGAAATGTATGTATCAAGTGAAAAGCTTAAGAGCTGATCGGAGACACTTCAGGTCCTGAGGAACAAATGAAGACCTTACGGTATTTTTGTGGGAAGAATTGTCACGACGGATTGAGAAGTAGATGAATGTTTTTAGAATTTTACACGCTGCCTCAGTGCGGGTTGGTAAGGGGAAAATGTCGATTTCCTTGATTTTCGCTATTTACACAGAGATGTCTGTAGCCCCACACCCCGAATTGTGTCACAACTTTTTATTAAATGAAAAACCTTGGCTAGGATTTGATCTAGAATCAAGACCACTAATCAAGATCATATTTAAATGTATATGTGTATACATATCTAGTAACGTGTAACATCTTTTGATATGACAAATAAAAAAAATTATTATGTTTGTTCATTTGGGTTTTCACTCCTCACAGTGGTTTCTGAAAGATCGCATATGTCAAATAATTGGAAAATCAAACTGCCTAAGGGTAATTTGTACAAATTGCTCGGAACACTAGTTGCCTTCTATTGGAAAAACCCTCTCGGAGGATTAACTAAGAGTAAGTAGAATATTTCAACGAGAATTTTCCTGTATATTATTTTTGAGTATACATTGTATGATATTATCTGTGAGATGTGACGTTTTGATACCTTTTCAGCATTTGTTGTCGATGAGTATTTTTTGAGTGTTCTGAGGCAATATCACTACGATTAATTAATTATTAATTAATGAATTTACAATTGCACAAACTCGAAAAAATACTGCTCGCCAATGATCACACAGATAAGTATCATGCATTTAAACCTAGTATTTTAACATTTAATTGTAAGCTGTTAAAATAGGAATCCATTTAGAAATTAATTATCTGCAATAAAAACTAATTCTCCGAATAAATAAACGGGTAGCAAAAAAAATGCTCTTCAATGCAAGATTAAGGATAAAAAATTACCCAAAATTCCATTAAGTTCCAGAAAAATAATTATATACGGTACCAAGATATGGTCACTATTGGAAGGATCGGGAGCAACTGAGTATTTAAACGCCGAAGAACAGGAAGATTCTAGTTCAGTAGATAGTGAATTTGTAAACAGCTGACGGACGAGAGTTCATTGACCTTTTATAAAATAAATATTTTTTGTCATTAATTTGTTGTGATTTCGGTGAAAATAACGGCGATTATTTTCTGGAGTAGATTTAGTGATTTGAACATACAGTTAAAATACGTAACAATATTATAAAAGAGAGCTCGAGGCAGATTACATTTACTTTTTAAAGTAAATCGTGTGAGAACCTTTTTCTATAAGAAGGAAACTAGTGCTCCGGGTAATTCCCACAAATTGCCCTTAGGTACTACACTTTGATTGGTCCAATTATTTAACTTAGCTCTTTTTTCATAACCACTGCAAGAAGTGAAATTCCAAATGAGCAATCAATCCTCAATCAGTCAGAAACTGTACTAACTAGATGTAATTATTATTACAATTGACACCATTGCACGGCAGCTTAATAACAAACTTAGGTATTCTTGCCTCTTTACCCCAGCTAACCGACTAAGATAACCTACCAATCCTCCGCGGCTAAAGAAATCTATAGATAAGCGCTCCATGGCTAATATAACCTCAGTATATTGTCAGTTACGTCACAACAAACCTACTTCAATAAAACTCTTCATAAAACAGCCTGAAAATCGACCTGTAGTCATTCATGTAGATCAAGATACAGTTCTTATTCTCCCAAAATAAACCAAAATGGAACTCGTTCGAATGACAGACTTGGTTAAAGTTCATACTTTCTTGGGTGGGCTACAGATAAATCCGTTTTGTCTCGAGAAGTTTTCCATGCCAATGGAAACATCACGTTGCTAAAACTAATCCAGCTTGTATTAGACACGAGTATGAACCAACGATTAAAGTGTATCCAACTCCCAAACATGGATCCTATCTATCACCATACTTCAGTCTACAATGACGGTCAACGGCCAACTCCCTCTTCCTACAACTGACATAAATTAAAGCTAATTCCCTAGCACAATTGCTCGAGGTATGAAACCAGGCGTTTTGCATCACCTCCGATAACTATTTACGGGTTTATGGAATACGTGGTTCAGCTAACATATACTTGCCTGAAAATGATTTATTGAGATCAAGAAAGCTATTCTCCCAAAATTGGATACAGCGGTTTTCACTTTCGACAGATTCAAGCCAAGATGAATTCCTCGTATACTTGAGGTATGAAACCAGGCATCACGCTATGCGTGATTGAGCATACTTATTGAACACTTCAGCCGGTCTATACTCTGTCGAACTATGTAATTTTATTATTAGAAAGCTGCATCAATTCCATTGAGAAGATTTTTACTGAAGAAAAGCAACCATCCATGTAATCTAACCATAAATTGTGTTAGATGACTGACTGTTATTCTAGTTGTTATTGTCATTTATTTGCATCCCGGTTTATATAATCCGAATCGAAGCAGGTTAAATTATTCAGAGCATAAATGGTCAATGAAATATCTGCCTCCCATTATTGAAATGCAAATTGCAAACGACACTTCGATTGTTACATATTGCGAACAATATGTCTGAGTCCAAATGAGGAAAACGAAGAAAGCGCTTGTGAAACATATAAACCCACGCAGAGGCAGTTTCTCTGATTGTTCGTTTAATCTATGGAATTAATATTTGATTTTCTATCATATGATTTTGCATTTGTTATTGAGCTACGGGATCTTGATTGGATAACGTTTATATGTTGAATTAAATATAACATGACAATCTTCCTTATTTTTATCATTTCATTATTGGTTCCTATCTTTGAACGCAGGGTGTTACCGAAGCCATGCACAATATTTAACAGATTTGTACCGGGTGTCAAAAATATTAAAAACTTAATACCATTTTTCACCATAAGAAGATTATAGTTGAAGTAATTTTACATATTTTTGTCGACAAATAGGTAAATTATGCAATAAATACTTCATGGTAAACAATGGTTCTCTGGTATCATATAAAGCTAGTCGTTACTTATGCTTGTTTTTCATATTCATATTCATTGTTTTTAAATACAGCAGAAAAATAGGTAGTTTTTCATGATTGATTATGAAAGAAATTTGAGATAGTTGGAAGTAATGTTTCGAATAGCGAATTAGATGGCATGGTCTTAATTCACCACGCAGCCTATCAGAAAGCCAGTATATCGCTTTGTATGCAGAACGTTATCTACAAAGACGGTACCTTTATAGAGAACCTTTGTAAATGTAATGCAAGGGGCTAGAGATACGGATAATTTACAACCATATACTCGAACGAGTTCCTGCATATCCTTTGAAGATGTTCAACTAAGAAGAATAAACTATTTTATATCCAAAGATTTCAAGCGTTAAAAATGAGTTTTTTAAGGTTGAACTTTTCAGCAGACCTCTTAGTGTGTAACGAATCGTCCACTATTCGAAACTGCATCATGAAGTTTCGTAACGTATAAGATTGGCATACTGAGAACTCACATGTTATTCAACATATGAGTTTTCAAGTCAAATTTCAGAGAACCTATGGTCATGGTTAGTGAACCAAATCCTAATAAGACGTTTTGTATTACCAGCAATGTTAAATGGCGTCTATTATCTAAATTTCCCTATTTAATATCTATAATTTTATATGGGAAATATGAGACTTTAATTTGTGTTAATAATTCTGGAGAAAATAACAAGGCGGCAGGGGGATACATTCGAGGCCAACTATTTTACCTTAATCAGGCATTTACTTTCTTTAGCTATTTAGCTGAGTATAAATCTTTGTGTTTTTCATTTATTATGAGGAAATATTATTATTTTTACAGACACTGAATGGAATTACTTTTCAATTATTAAAAGAAGGAGAATACTGTTATTAGGTAAATACTCAAATAAAAAGTGTTATTGTTTAATTTGATTATTGGAATATACCCTCAATTACGTAAGTACAAAACGAAATAAAACCCGATTGTACGCACGGTCATAAAGATCCGGATTGAAACACCCATATTCAAGGTCCAAACGAGCAGAACACTGGGGACACATGCCGTAAAAACTCATTATGATTTAACAAATAAATTTGAAGAATTACCTACTTAATTCAGGAGCGATTGATGTCTCATGAATCAGATGAGTGACGTTGGATATCTTCGAATACCAGGGTGCATTACCAATGGAATTAAAATGAATTAGTTAGACTGCAGTAGACTCCTCATATCACATCAATTTATAACGTTAAAAATTACATCATACTTCAAATACAAAATTATGACCGAAAGCCTATTTCCACAAGGATACAAGTGGGGTAAAAACTTGTAAAAAATTCAAACCAGATTGAATAATAGATATAACTGGGTAATTCTAATTAACTTATTTTAATAACAATTTTCTATATTTCAAAAAAATGCAAAAACCTCATTACCCAATGAAAGAAAATCGTTAAAATTTAATATAATATTAGACGCGTGATCTTTTTACGAAGACTACCACTTTTTCTTAATATTAATAATAAAATCGTAAATTTATACTGGTACCAGTCAGCAAGGGTTAGATTAGCAAACGGACTAACTAACCAAATCTGTATCTATAGAGGAGTAACGCAAGGGTGTATACTCTCGCAGCTCTTGTTTAATATATACTCACAGGCCATCTTTCAGGAATCGCTAGAGGACAAGAAAATTGGAATTAAAGTCAATGGAGTCTGGATAAATAACATACGATACGCTGATGACACAGTCCTGGTTGCGGATAATATGGAGGATTTACAACAGTTGGTTGACGTAGTAGGAGAATGTAGTCAAAATATGGGACTTGCAATTAACACAAAGAAGACAAAATTCATGGTTGTCATGAGAGAGGTGGATGAGTTTAAAACGTATAAAGGATAACTCTTAGAACGTGTAGAAACATTTAAGTACCTGGGACTATGGCTTCACGAGGGATGATAATCGGACAGGGAAATTAATTGCAGAATCGAACAAGCCCGAGGCGCATTCCTGAAATTTAAAAAAGTTTTCATCTGTAGCGATTTCCACCTTGATCTTAGATTGAGATTTGTGGAATGCTACGTTTGGTCGGTGCTAAAAGCCAATGATATGAACAAATTGGAAGCTCCTGAAATGTGGATATACCGCAGAATACTTAAGATACCATGGGCGGCCAAAATAAGAAACGAGGACGTGCTCAGATATAATAAAGAACGAGAACTCTTCAACATTATAAAAAAAGACTGCATACCAAGGTGCGTAACCATAAGTACCAGCTCCTCCGGTTAATAATCGAGGGCAAGATCGAGGGCAGAAGAGTATTGGAACTAGAAAAAATGTCGTGGCTGCGGAATGTAAGACAGTGGACAGGCATGCGTGACATACAGACGTTGATCCATGCAGCCAGAGATAGGGAAGCCATGGACAATGTAGTCGCTAACATCCATTAATGGATAAACAGAGAAAGAAGAAGAATAATAAATAATGTTATTTCCAATTGGTTCCAAGCTAGGTAGGCACACTGTATATAAATACGAAGTGCTCGTTTTATTTGTAGTAAGTCAAAAATAAAAAAAAAACAACCACACACAAAGATTTACTTACAAATTTCACATATATTATACATTATTTTCATTGTCTAAGTGCTTCTTGGGAAATAACAACACAGTATAAAGAAAATTGCTGTATATTCCAAACGTTTCAGGGTCTAGATAAGACCCCGTTGTCAATGGTTAAGAAACTACGGATTAAAAAGGCACAATTCAGTCGTTCCTGGTTGCCGATGATTAAGGAAGAAATTGCTAATGGCCATTTCCTTGTGAACAACCCAATATCGGGATAGTTCATAAGGTTTTTCCTAGGTTTTCCCCTATGATTTTAATGGGATCACTGAATCAACAAAGTTCTTTGGTCGCATTTTTGGCGAATGCACTATCTTATAACAAAGTCGCACCTAGGAGCGCCACATAAAATTCTGAAGATCTCCCTTTCAAATTCTTCAAATTTGAAAGGAACTTTATGATTATATGATCTTTAGAAATGTCTGTGCTACCCTGTTTATTACAAATAAAATTCTCTTAGTTACGTCAAAAATCAAATAATACACATTCTCAAATATTTTAATTTACTTAGAATTGTGCCTTTTTAATCCGTACTTTCTTAACCATTGACAAAGGGGTCTTATCTAGACCCCGAAACGTTTGGAATATACAGCAATTTCCTTTAAACTGTGGTGTTATTTCCCAAGAAGCACTTAGACATTGAAGAAAAAGCCACAAGTATCATTCAGAAAACAATTATTTTCATTATTGTATGCCTTACTTTAAATAATCTAATCGTCAACAAACTATTTACACAATCTAGCCATTTACAAATAAAAATTTTCATCAAATGAATTATAGAAAACTTTACTTGCTAACCTACTAAAGCAGTAAATAGTAATTACATATACCAATTTAATTTGTTATGTGACATTAAGTAAATGAATTATTTTTTCGGTAATTATTACGGCACAACTCCAAATGTTTTAATATAAGTAACTGGTTTTATATTTCAAGAACGGTGTAATAACCTCTCTAATAACAAACTGTCAGAATGTAAATTACTGAACGAATGCTCCTATCATTCGTTTTGATGAACATACATTGTTATCACTTTAATCATATTAACGGTATCATTCGTAAGCAGTCAAATTATTCGCTCATAACTTTCTTTGTTAAAAGTTATTTTTTAGAATACCGTTAGTTTTGTGTAACCGTAAGGAATTGTATAAACAGTACCATTAATTTTACAGTAATCGAAGTATTGTCAAGTTCATTAAGTAATAAATTGAATGGAAACCTGTTATGACAGCATAAACAACTTTAAATATGCAATCTGGGATATAGATTTGATTAGAAATAGAATTTCTCGCAATATTGTTGAAATACCCTTACTTAAAGGAAAAATGAATGTTTAATCATTGTCGTTCTATTCGATTTTTCTGCAATAAAACTACACAGACATAATCATGCATATTGAAGAGTATTGTCTACAGTTTTCTTGTGCACTTATCTGCTTCTGCCTGAATATGATAGGCATATTATACATCTACTAACCTGATGCATAGTTGTAGCCTATTACATATTATATATAATTTATTTCTGATTTCTTCTCTTTGTTTATCACAAATTTATAGGGTATTTTTGGGGTTCAGAGATTAAGAACTGTATATATAAAAATAACAAACGTTTCAAGATCCAGATGTCTCTCTCTCTCTCTCTCTGTGTGTGTGTGCGTGTGTGTGTGAAGAGGGGAAATGTAGCTAGCACGTAATGCTTTCACGAGTATCGGCAACCAATATATACGAAACATCTTTCTATCCCATGACTCTTAGTCAATACTACTTCGCATAGTATGAATCGAGTTCGGAAATACTGCAGACCAAGTTTCGCCAAAGTTCTGGAACGATATTAGTCTCCTCTCCACTTCAGCACGTTGATCCTGAAACATTTCCGCGTCCTCTATCACGTCCGTACAGTGTGGGCATTTGGGGAGTTTGCCCTCCTGAACCTGTGCAGGTATGCTCGACAGCATCCATGTCCAGTCAGGAGTTGAGTGATGTAGAACCCAACCTATGACCCAACGCATTTAGGTATCAATCGATATGTCCACCTTCCTTTAGTAGAGCTGTCCCACCTCTCCTGCCATTGCCCTAGACTCATGGCTCTTTCATCGCTGTTTCCTGTCGGTTGGTCTTTCTCTAACTTTCTGCGATGAAGCGTCTCTTTCTGCGCCAGGATGTCGATTGGTAGGGTAGAGGCAATACACTCACCGCCTCGTATTAGGATGATGCCACTCGATCGCTAAGCCGCTGGACGATTTCATTTTCCGGCGGTATGATGGTAGCTCGAGCGATTTCCCCATACCGGTGCCCCGTACAACAAAACAGAAGTAGTTACTGTTGCCATAGCTTTTCTTATCTGTCTAGGTTCGGCATTATTCTAGATAATGCCCCCTGTACCCCAGTGCTATGAAGTTGAGCCGTTGTCCAGGAGCACCCCCAAATAGCTGATGAGGGCTGCGACTGTATGTAGGTGTCGCCTATTTTGAGGGTGATGGTTTCCCTTGCCTTCCGACTGCTAAAAGAAGTGTTTCGGTCTTTTGCTCTGCTAAACTCAAGTCCGCTGCGAGCATCAATGCTGATTGTGGCTATAGCGAATAGAAGGTTGTTTGTACTCCTCTATGTGCTTGCGCACTAGTCAATGCCACATACGGCGAATGCCACTAGCCTGACGCCCTCAGGCAGACCGAGCGGAGCAGGTCGTTGTACATTACGTTCCATAAGAGGGGGCCAAGAACAGAGCCCTGAGTACACCTCCTGTGATCTTATAGTCTACTTGCCCATTTTCAGTTTGGTAAACAAGTGCGGTCTTGAAATACAACCATTCTGCGCAAGTACTGCGGACTTCCATCCTGCAAGAGCCTTGCGGTCCCAGCGGGCCGAGTTAAAGGCGTTATATATGGCTACAGTACTTTGAGATAATAACGAGTTCACGGCATCGTGGTTGATCGAACCCGAATTGGTTGGTGGAAAGTTTTGGCTGTAGGGCTATGTAAAAATTTTCCCGCAAGTCCATACAGAGGGGACGATTGTACGGTTCGTCTGGAGGTTTCTTTCCCCCTTTATTGTTTTTCAACCAGGCAGGTCTCATTGTGTAGAAACAATTTTATTTTAGCATTTATTTTGGACCGGGAGCCTTACTTTTGGAGCCGGTAATCAGCTCATTCATAGACTGAATTCTTCGTCCCTCACCTGCCACGAAGGATAAGCGGGTTCAGGCTTCGCATGAGTAAATGCGGTGCAATGATTCGGGGCAGATCTGGTGGCCTCAGATTTTATACGGTTTTCCCCATTGAACTTCGTCAACAACTCCTTCCAGTAGGATCTCTTGCTTGATCTCATGTCGAGCCTTAGTTCTTCTGTTGTGAAATTCGTGCTTTGAGTGTGTGTGTGTGTGTGTGTGTGTGTGCACAGTTTTGTACTTTTAAGTATGAATCTGTGGTGTTTCGCCATTATTTTCCCTATGACAATAAACTATAAAAATAAACTATAATCTATTTCCGATAAATTTTTCCTAGACTCCAAAAAATACATTTTTAGTTTCATAAGAGCACCACATATGTAATAGCCATTAAGTGTAATATTTCTGTGTGAAATTAAAATTTTATTAACAACGACAGGAATTTTTCAAATACACAGAAATTATTATTTTCCCTAATAAACTATAAAAATAAACTATAAGTGAAAAGTAGTAAATATCTTGGCAAAATAAGTACAATGAATTCTCAACAGAACTTAATTCAAAATCTCGTTTTTTATTTTCTATAACATAGTCAACATTATATCATGGTGCCTGGAATTATGACGTCTACACAATACAATGATAAAACTAACTAATAACTAAAAAATCTTAATTGTAAAGAGCGCTTTAAATATAGAGGTTAAAGCTTAAATTTCTTGATTCAATAGTATAACAAGAAACCAAATTTTTCAAAGTTTTTAAAAATATTTGAAGTTTATAAACATTTTCTCAGAAAGTAATTTTCAATTTACCAACAAATATGATAATCCATAACACGACATCTAACAAATTCTGTATTATGGAATTTCAAAATGTGGACATTGAAACTACCTGCTTAGGAGTCAAAGACTCTTGATCAGATAATAAATTCGATCAATGGTGGGTTAACATTTCTGAAACGGCCTGAAGAATTTACGATGCCGTCAAAGTAAAACTCCAAATTCCATTTCATGATATATGAACATTCAACGATATATTAGCGTTCGTGGCTCTAAAGGTTTGTCCTTATGGCGTCTATGAAAGAATAATTTTCTGATCTTTTAATACCTAAGAAGTTGGTAATAGAATTTACAATCAAAATCCAATCAGGCTAAAACAGATATTTTATTTTAATTTTTATGACTTAAATATATATCATTAGACAATAGTTGAAGTTGTTCTGGTAGGTTAGTAACAAAATTGCATTGGCTCAAAGTTTGGTGACTAAAAAAATATTCCAACTAATTTCATCGTTGTTTTCTGAATGATATTTGTGGCATATTTTTCAGTGTTTAAGTACTTCTTGGCTTATAACATCCACAGTATCGAAAAATTGCTGTATATGCCAAACGTTTCGGGGTCAAGGTCAGACCCAATTCTCAATGGTTAAGAAACTACGATAAAAAAGCACAATTCTAAGATGTAAAATTAAAATATTTGGCAATAGACCCCGAAACGTTTGGAATATACAGCAATTTTTCGAAACTGTGGTGTTATTTCCAAAGAAGTACTTAATTTCATCGTTTTCTCTAAACAATAATAACCAACTAATGGTTTTTATATCAACACACCTACTGGTGTGTTGAAAAACGGTAGGAGAATTGCCGAAACAGATGAAGAATAAAGAGATAATTGAACCAAAATCAATGTAGGTTTGTTACTTTTTTCGCTAAGAAAGTAGCTATACTTGTTTTGGTGATTAAGAAATAAATACAGTATGACTTAAGTATTTTATTATTAAAATGTTAAAATTTTATTCAACTACAGTTACTTACCACCCATCGATTAATGTCCTACAGTTATTAATGATTTCGATGGGCCAATAAAACCGATATGTTTCGCGTGTAGGACTCGGAAAACATTCCATTTAACTTGTAGGACAGAAATGCCCATTTGATTATTATAATAATTACCAAGCAGTAGGGAAAAAATTAGGCTGTTATTAGTTAATATTTTGCTCATGTTAAATCGACATGTTTAGAGCGGGGAACGCGGCGGCCTTACCATCGGGGGTGTAGGACAAACATGTTTCCGCGTTTTTATCAAATCATTAAAACATTTAACTAAAAAACTAACTGATATTAATAAAAAAATTTCACTCACCATTTTGACATATTTAACACCAGGTAGCTACCTGTATAAAAAATTTTCGAAGAGAAAAAAGTTGGGCGTCTGGGCGAAATTAAGCCATAATCACAATTTTTTAGTCTGTTATTAATCAAAAAAATAAAATAAAATAACTAGGCTCCAAGGTCTATTATATGTCACTACTTTTTTGAAGTCAAAAGCGTTAGCACGTATCAGTTGTGGTATAAATCGTGCTTGCTGTAGATCAAAATAAGTTGTAATTAAATGACAGTATTTAGGTAAATATTTCTGCTTCTTACATTTTATGTTCATGAAATTTGTAAGTTTTAACAGTGCCACAGGTGTGATTTCTGGATAGATATTTATAAGTGCAGTTTAACATCTATGGGAATGGAGAAAAATAACTTTTGTGTGTCCTTTTCTTGAAAAATTGTCTATATAATTGTTGTCACAAGACTAATACACTTATACTAAAGCAAAACAATCGCTTTGAATATGAGAAAATGATTTGTTCCATTAATAATAATAACACTATATAACACAAGAAACACCAAATTTCAAAAAAAACTCTTGTTAAAAGTTGTTCAATAAAAAATTAAGTATCAGAGAAAATGTGCCGCTGAAAATTTGGTCTTGTCTTACTTTCTGCTTTGATCTTCTACATTGAAAAACAATTATTTTTGTTGTCCGTAGTATTATCATCCAAATCAATATGAAAGTCACAGTCTTCATTAATTTTTTAATATATAAAATTCACAATGTTGAATATTGAAGCTTCTTAAAATCTGTAATAAAGGTTGTAACAGTTTGATAATTTCATTAGCTAGTAACCACATTATAATTTGCCATTGGCTTTAATTAAATAAACTATGTATGCGAGGATTTGACAAATTATGAATTTATTTCTGTTTTCTTCAAGTTCTTCAAGTAATGCTGATCAATAACAAATTTTTATATCACTTTTTGTCTAAACCTCGTTTATCGGAAAAAAATGATAATCCAAAAATATTTTCCCACATTACATAACTGCTGTATTCCAAAGCTATAGAATTGGAATAACATCAAAACCTCGGTTTAACCCGTAGTTTATTAAAATATATGGGTATCCATTAAAACTTGAGCGAATATATTCCGACACGGTTTGTTGCAAACATTTGCAATTCATAACTATATAACAACACAATTTCATTTCGAAAGAAGATCGTAATATTCCGATATGTTCAAATGAATAAAAAAACTCTGACCAAATGAATTTTGTTATTGCGTTCCGATACTTCAATCACCTACAAACACCTCATACTGTTGTGCAGCAGATGGCTTTTTGCATACAACTGAAAGTAAAATTATTATTTATTGAATTATTTAAATTTATGTCATTACACATTGTAAATACTGAAGAGTTTTTCTAATCACATTAACCTAGTTTATGGTTAACTGTGCAAGTGTTCCGGTAGTTGTTCTGAATATACACGATGATTATTTTTTTCCATATACCGTGAATAGATTATGAAATTCCGTTTACTTCAGTATATGTGCAAACACACGAATTAATATCTCATAGTCTCACGAAGTTATAACTTACAAGGTACATTGGTTTTAAATTGAAAAATATTTTAAAGTTTATGATTTCATGAATTTTCCATTAAGACACAAAGTCTATGTAATAAAATTCAGTTAACCTGGAGCTCTTTGGAATCTACATCGATTGACAGAACTTATGCAAGTAAAATTTTTGGAGTCTCATATTATAAAAGATATAGATTACACAAATTTACAAACTAGCACTACTTACTATACCAGTATTGTCTCGTCCACCAATTCGAGAATGCCAATTTGGCCTGCAATAGAAGAAACTTCGTGTACGACTACAAGGCCGTATACGACCATTTTCGTCGCATAGCATGGTTTCAAGAATCGGGCCCCAGGTGTGGCATTTACCTTCAGGTAATATCTAGAATGGATTCAATTATTTCGAAAAAAGTTTCAGTTGTAGAGTGTCTAGTGGGGCATCAAACAGTCCATATTACGACTTCCGGTCTGGAAAGGAAAGACCGACCGGTAGTGCTTTTATAATGGAAGTTGTTACCGTGAATTTCGACAGAAATATGAAATATTTTATAGCAAAATTAATTTCCACATATGGGAGTTTAAGAAAAAACTAGCTCACAGCGACTCGGGAGTCGTGCTGTGTGTAACGTCCTTTGATTCTTACGATCGAAATAACATGACAGAATTCATAGGTTAACTAAAAGCTATCAAAGAAATTATGATACCATTTTTTCGAGATTGTTCAATCTACTGAATAGGAATACATATAATTGAATTTAATTTTTTATAGCGAAATGAATGTGGACAGCTAAGAGTTTCAGGAAAAACTAGCTCAGAGATTACAAATTCTTTCGTGATGTTTCTATCCCGGGGATCATAGGGAAACGGCGTTACCCACAGTTCGAAAAACTTAATCTATAAAATTATAGCGTAGGAGATTTCAGATTGTGGAAAAATAGTAAAGCGTTTGGGTGCCCTTGAAAATTATTATCAAAATGAAATCTATTTTGAAAAAGTCATAGGTACTGATAGATTATAATTATCTTAATTTGGCATTTTATTTCATTTTCCGCTATATTGCCTCATACTAACATAAAAGAAGATCATAAAAGTTACACAGCTGTATTATTTCTCTTGAAAATGATTTTAATATATGCCTAATAATTGTTGGACAATTAAAAATTAACAATTAATTAATTGTTAGTCATGCCTATTGCAATTAACAATTAAATAATTGTAATTGTGAAAACTGCGATTAACAATTACTTAATTGTTAGTCGTGAGTTTCCACAATTGACGATTAATCAATTGTCAATCTTTTTAATGTTTTTGATTAACAACTAACAATTAAAATTTAGCTTATTATATAATGCAAGTAATCTATGTTTATTTGTATTTGTATATGTATATATGTAATTTATGAATTAGAAGACTTCGATGTCTTTGGGAATAATCGTATTATTGAAAGAAATGAAATATTAAAAAATTCAGTGGCAGATGTGAGAGTTATGTGTAGAAACAATAAGTATTTTCAGTTGTACAGCATGATTTAAAACACGTAATCCAGAAGCAGTTGTATATACATATATACTTAAATTTGTTAAAATATAAGGCACTGTGATTCAAAATATGTCGCATACTAAACGTTTTATTATGTTAACATATAGTGTAGTGGAATTATAGGTAGTGTAGTTAAAAAAATTGATTGGATAGCCATAAGCAGACGCATGTACAGGGTGGTTGAGATATATGGTAGGGTAGAAATACTTATACAGAGTGATTCCAAAAATGAACAAAATTTTATATTTGGTAGCCCATAAACAGTTGTATATATAAGATGGTTGGTATATAGGAGGGAAATTAATTTTCTTAGAACCTTAATGAATTTTAAATAATGCCATATTGTATTAAATAAATAAATAATCCTAATTTAATATATTTATATAATTAGTAATTTTGCTGATCCTGCAATATCCAAATAGTAAAATATTTTGTGAATTTTTAAATGATTATTATTCATAATTATATTAGATGTTCCTACATGTAATATAATTACATAAGTACATGAACTTCTAGAAATACTCGGTCAGTTCTTAATAAATATGTGTTCTAATGTCGATACGCCTAAATCAATTAAAAAATATAAAACTATGGACATTGCTGTTGAAACTAGTTGGTACAATTAATAGGCATAAGAATGTGTTATTAATGAACAGGCAGAATTAGTACAGTGCTAATATTTTTAATATCCAAAATAATTATTTTCGAATTAGGCTATGTCGAATATAATGTAGAAAAATATTTTTAATACTTAAATGTCATGTCAAAATATAGATTATCATTTACAGAAAACAAGTTATGTTAATTTTCAAAACTTATGGTAAATAATTGAAATTTAGTCAAACCCTTGTAGTTGATGCTTGCTCTAAAGAGATTTTATATTTGGCTCCAATGAAGCTTTATCTTAAGTTTTGTGAAATTCCATCAGTTTCTTTGCTTTGTTAACAAAATATTTACAACAATACATATTCAGGCCAAATATGACATGGAGATGAAAACAGTAACAATAGCTCTCTTTCAAAGTTGGTTCCTTTTGGAATTTCACTCTGTTTTATCGTCATACAACCGCTGCTCTTATATTGAACAAAATTTTAAACTACCAGTTATTTTGCATTTCTGATATTTTTGGTACTGTATTGAAATACCACACAAACCCACTAACTAACATTGTCTGCACGTTCCAGCCCGGAAAATCAACTAGTTTTACATTAGTCAGTACATAATTAAATTAAAGCCCTTACATTCTCATTTGGCATACTTTGACCGCATTAACACAAATAATGGATTTTAGTGTCATAGTACGAATCAAGAAAATATTTAAATTTCCCTATAAACCACAAAATCCTTAAATTTTTCTTCACATGATATATGGATGTGTGTGGTCGATAGCCATTTTTTTTGTTGTATTTGCTTGTAGCTGACAGATCATGCGTGGAGCTGTCGTTAGTCGTAAGTAGAATAAAGATATAGCAGTAATTATATATTTTCATAAGCTGTCTGTCTATCCATCTGCAAATTAATTTTATCAGTTCTCAGTTTTGATCCTATAAGCCATCGTTATTCTCTTGTATTATGACAAATAACAACTCTAATGAACAATTCTGGTTACTTAACATAAAAATTTAAAATCGAACCATTCCTTAATCGTTGACACTGTGGGCTTAATATCCTTGAAATTATTTAGATCTAGTTAATCTCAATTCGTTTCAATATCCATATGCAAATAATTTATTTATTAAGAGAAAAACCTGCTAAGTAAGCTATTACATATATTTATATTATTATACAGAGTGAGTTTTTTTTTGGTGATCAGTAGGGGGATCTCGGAAACTAGCGGAGATAGAGCAATGGTTAAATTGGGAAAGATTTGCAGTTTTACTGACCCAATTTAATGACACTTTCGGATTTTTGTAAAAAGTCATTGGCTTACTAGATATTTTGAAAAAACGAAATTCTGTCGTTTTAGTCAGATCCCTCTAGCTCCTTTTTTTGATTTTATAAAAAAAGTGTAAATATCAAAAATGGAGAAAATTGTATCCCAAATATGATTGCCATGTCCTCGTTTGCATGACAGCTCTCGTTTTCGAGATATGACACAAACTTATCTTTTTTTGAATGGAAACCATTGTTGGCTATGACCTCAAAAAATCGGACATTTTTAGAGCTTTTCAACGATATAATACTCGATATAGTTTTATTCATAAAAATAACGGAGTTATAGATCCTTCTCTCTTATTTTCACTCTCATTTGAGAGTAATTCCATTAGTAGTACTGAATTGACAGTTGATATTGACAAGTTTTCGTGATGGAATATTCTAACGAAGAAAAACTGAATATGGTGGAATGTTATACATATGCCATAAAAATTCAGTTCGTGCAGCTGAGAAATACTTTCATAGATATTTTAATCGTCGTTAACCTGCTCTATGTACATTTAACAGGTTTTACGATAGTTTACGCAGATATGGATCTTTTACTAAACCACCAAAGGAACGTAATCAAATTAACGAAGCAGCACAAATAAATGTTTTGACAATGGTAAATCAAAATCCATCTACATCAACTCGTGAGATTGCGGCAGAATCTAGCACATCTCAACGAACTGTAGTTAAGGTACTGAAAGCGCACAAGTTCCACCCGTACAAACTTTCAGTTTCTCAAACTTTGCATGCTTGTGACGAACCTCGACGTATTATGTTTTGTACATGGTTTAGAGACATGTGCCTTGACAATCACCAGTTTCCATTAAAGGTGTTATGGTCAGATGAAACTAGATTTACTAACTGCGGTATGTTCAATAGACACAATGAGCATATCTGGGCTAAAGAAAACCCTTTCCATATAGAACAAAGATGCCCCAGATGAAATTTGGTTTTAATGTTTGGTGTGGTATCATAGGGTCTACTATTCTGGGCCTTTTATCTATGACGAATCACTTACTGGGGAGCGCTACATGCATTTTTTTCAATACACTTTTCAAGATGAGATATGTTGCATAATTTGAATTTGAGAACCCGTTTAGAAATTGAGTGGTTCCAACATGATGGAGCACCTGCTCATAACTCGTTATTAGTAAGACAACACTTAGATAATATCTATCCAAACTCTTGGATAGGAAGAAATGGCCTACGCGAATGGCCACTCCGGTCTCCCGATTTGGCAGTTAAAGACTTCTATTTATGGTGTGTGCTAAAAAACAAAGTATACAAAAGAAAGTATGAGACAGTTGGTGACCTAAGGGAGGCGGTATTACAAGCAGTTGAAGAAATTGATAGGCGGTCTGTGTCTGTGTCAATCCTAAAATTTTTGTCTAAATAACAATGGCGGACTTTTTGAACATAAATTGTAACCATTATTATGTACTTTAATTTCTTAAGTTTTTAGTAAGTACCTACTTTTTTAGTTTTTTCGATATATCTGATATACCTAATAAAACAATCGTTCAATGTTTTTTGGAATAGTTATTAATAAATCAATCTATTTCATGGCTAACTACGTTAAAAGTGAAAATAAGAGAGAAAAGCATCCATAACTCCGATATTTTTTTGAATAACTATATCAATTATTATATCGTTGAAAAGCTCTAAAAATGTCCGATTTTTTAAGGTCACAGTCAAAAAAAGATAAGTTTGTGTCATATCTCGAAAACGAGAGCTGTCACGCAAACGAGGACATGACAATCATATTCCCTTCAATTTTGATCTTTACACTTTTTTATATAAAATCAAAAACAAAGGAGCTATAGCGATTTGACTAAATCGACAGAGTTTCGTTTTTTTTTCTTCAAAATATCTAGTAAGCCATAACTTTTTACAAAAATCCGAAAGTGTCATTAAATTGGGCCAGTAAAACTGCAAATCTTTCGCAATTTAACCATTGCTCTATATCCGCTAGTTTCCGAGATCTCCATACTGATCATCAACAAAAGCTCACCCTGTATATACCTAAAAATTCATAAGTGATATAAGTGACTACATGAAATATCTGTATTTCTGGAAAGTTGTTTCTGCGTAGGGTTAAAAAACTGAATCAGAAAATTGAGTTGATTATGAAGGTGAAGGTGAAATAAAAGGTCATAATTCTATAACTAGGGAAACTTTTGTCTCAATAGTTTTTAGTATAACTTGGGATTTTCAGGAAATTCAACCATGTCCATACTCTCTGAGTCAGGTTTCAATCTCATTAATTTCAGGAAATAAATCAATTAGCTAACAGAAACAATTAAACCATGCATATCAATTTCGAAGACAGTTATTGTCAAAAAATCTCTAACACGACTTCAACTTTCAAATAAATTACTTGGAACAACCAAAACGATAGGACGTATCACAAATTGTTAATCATTATCGCATCTAAAGATAAATGACGGCTAACAAAATGAAACCAGTTTTCATTTCACATTGACCTTGCTATCCCAATAAGGTACCAAAACCGAAGAAATCACGATCGATCGTTAATAAAAATCAAAAGTTATTAGAAGTAAATAAACAGTTGGCCGCACCTTGTTTCTGGTTCACTGTTTCAATACTAAACAGAAAAAAGTATTCCATACGCAATTTTTGGCGTAGGCGATTCAGTTGCTAGTCCAAACGAGTAGGTAATTGTGATATTAGGTGGGATAAAATTGAGATATTGTAAATCTTAACGATCCTTAATGACCAGTTAATGATTATGTTAAGATTAAATATGATTTAATAGGGTATTATGAAAAAAGTGCATTAGCGTTTCAGGAACGAGATATAATCAAATGCCTAGGCAAATATATTAATATTAAACTGCTGATTTAAGACTATGAATATTTGAAAGTATCACGTTGGTAAAAGTTCCGCTATTGAGAATGATATCGACAGACAAGAAAATATTTTTTAATACTAAACGTTTGTAGCATGTGAAACATTTTATGTTAAATGATTCCCGATACTGACCTATTGCTAATGAAAAAAGCTATAATAAAATGACTTCGTCACATATGTGAAAGATTATTGTTACAGAAGATTTCAATGACTATTTCTTAGTGAATATTTGTGCGTAAAGTTATGGTTAGAATAAAAAAGCTTGTTCGTTATTGTTCTCAGTAGATACGTGGATTTGAAATCGGCGATATTCGAAAATTTCTGCAATAATAATACAATGGAAATCTAAGCGGTAATTACTAGTCAAACCTTAGTGGCTATTTTTTTTTTCGTTAAATGATTCTTACATATGTTATTTTTAGAAAACATTTATGTCAAATCGTTGAGGTTAAACAAAGGTCAAAATTATTTCTACATAATTTGAAATTTATATTAGATATTATACCAAGGCCGTAGCCAGAAAATTTTTTCGGGGTGGGTCGGACAATATTTTCGGGGGGAGTTGGATAATTTTTTCGATGGGTGGTGTACTGATTAGTACTGCAAAATCTGTATTTGTATTTATATCTATCCAGGATATATAAATATGTATAAATATAAAATGTATTCTTATGAAAAAAAATGATTATTTGCTTAAAATTGAATCTTGAAACCCAATATTCCAAAATTTCGGGGGGGGGGGTGAATCCCCAGACCCCCCGCTGTCTACGGCCTTGTATTATACCAAGACAACGAGAATTATTGTCTGAGTAAAAAAACGTATTATTAGTAGCTGTTCGGACTCTGAATGTAGAAGAAGTTATTACGAGGGTGAATCAAATATGAACCGGACTTTTCTGTTTCTCGCCCTGTAGGTAACGTGTAGAGTGGCGTGACGTCTCGATATATGTTAGGTAGGCATGTTAAGAAGAGGGGAGTTCGTCGGTTTGGCGAGGCGTAGTCGATGCGCTGTTAGTAGCATCATGTCAGAGCAAGAGGTGCATACATCTGTTGCGCAAGGTGTTGTTATCAAATTTTTGGCGCGGGAGGGCGTTAGACTGTCTGAAATTTTGCGTCGACTATCTGCACAGTTCGGCAATTAAACACTTTCAAGGACCCAAGTGTACGACTGGCACAAAAAGTTTTCAGATGGCCGAGAGACAGTGGAACATGAGCCTCATGCACGACGTCCCATGACAAGCATCAATGAGGCGAATATCTACGCAATTCGTGAGCTGATTGAAGGTGACCGCCATCTTACAGTATTGGCAATTGCTGAACACGTTGGAATATCATACGGGAGTGCTCAATCAACCATTTCAGATGAGTTGGGTTACCGAAAAGTGTGTGCAAGATGGGTTACCCGCCTTCTAAGGGAAGATCAGAAAGCAAACCGTCTTGCCGTATGTGAAAGGCTGTTAGCAAGATGTCGAGCAGAGGGGGATGAGCTTTTGAGACATATTGTCACTTGTGATGAGACATGGGTGCATCATTATACCCCGGAGTCTAAACGTGCAAGCATGGAGTGGCGAAAACCTGGAGAGGCAGCAGCGCGGAAAGCCAAGACCCGTCTTTCTGCAGGGAAAATTCTTGCAACAGTTTTTTGGGATTCGAAAGGCGAACTGCTGATCGATTTTCTGCACGAACGCCGTACAATTAATGCTGAGTATTACTGCGAACTACTCCAACAAGTGAAACTTGCCTATCGGCAAAAGAGGCAAGATATGTCTATCCGAAGTGTGATTCTGTTGCATGACAACGCTCGGCCACATACAGCTGCATTGACTCAAGGAAAATTGAACAAAATGCATTGGGAAACCCTTGAACCCGCCTTACAGTCCTGATTTGTCGCCATGTGACTACCACATGTTTGGGCCACTTAACGAAGAACTGGGAGGCCACCACTTTGAGGACAACGAAGGTGTAGAAACGTTTGTGCGCAATTGGTTATCGACACGACCAGTTTCATTCTTTGAGAAAGGTATTAAAAAACTTCCGATTCGGTGGGAAAAATGTATACATAAGAGAGGAGACTATGTAGAAAAATAATATGTATTAAAATTTGTATTGATCGTACCAATAAAATTTTTAAAACAAAAGTCCGGTTCATATTTGATTCACCCTCGTATTTGTGGGACTAAAATCGAATTGTTCATGTGTTCAGTATAACCTTATATAACATTCACACATTCACAGAAGGTCCTTAGAAATTCCTGGACCGTCAGTATTCGGTGATATTATTAAAATAACTAGTTTCTTATTCTTTCTCTGCTTATCTATTAATGGATGTTTGCGACCACACTCTTCATGGCTATAAATTTAGATCTACAAAACTGAAATATGAAAAGTTAAAGAGCTGAGTAATAGGAGAACTTAATGTATTAAGCAGAATCGAAGAAAAAGAGCTTATGCTCTGTGAGAAGAACTAAACGAGTGATTTGCAGAAAATTGAAGCTTCTTGGAATAAATGTTCTATAACAAACTGAAATGAATAAGAAGAATTGTGATACTGCTGAACTGAAGAAAATGAAAAGAAAGTAGATCTTATTTTTGGAAGATATGTAGGAAAAAGATTGATGATTGGGCCTTGAAAAATTAAACCGGAGAAGAAATGTAATCAAGAAGAGAAAAGTTGCTATACTAATCACTCGATTCCGATGATATTTTTTGCTGGGTTGAACACATATTTATTCCTGACGCTAACTAGATAAAATTTGCTAAACAAGAATTTAATTTCACAATCTGCAAAGTTGTCGCTGCACTACATCAGCTTGTATTTAATCGATATGAAAACTTTAAATTATATTTTTAGTGGTTTATCTAATATATAAAAATCTCATGTAACGATGATTTGTGGGCGAACCCTTCCGAAACGGCTGGACCAAAATTTATGGATTTTTTTATGTCTATTTGGGATGAGAATATGTCGTAAATTATATGTCATAGAGCTAGATAATTGGGGTGTTTCTATCTAGAAAAAAAAATTTATAAAAATGTAAAAAATGTCAAAAATGCCAAAGACGTCAAAAATGTTCAAAACCTAAAAATGTAGGGGATGTGAAAATTACCAAATTAAAAAAAAGTTCAAATACGCCGATTTGTCTAGCCCAAGCAAAGCTGTGACGAGTCAGTACCATTAAGATTTTGTTACAACGTCATTTTAAATTACTACGATTTATTGAAATTTTGAATACAATTATCTGTAGCTTACTTCTTAAAATTTTTGGTTTAGAAATATCAATATAAAATAAGTTTTTCCTTTTATATCTTCAAATTTTGTCGGACATTTGTATTCCCATTACTGTATCTTTCGAAAAGATACAGCATTCAAATAATACAAGTCTACACCCCATAAGCCATTCTGACGAAAAGATAGAACACATATACGATCAAAAAGGCACTAGACAGCAATAATAGCCATTTCAGATACATAATCAGCAACTTTATCGCCAATGTGGGAAAAAGAAAGGATCAAGAAGAATCAATGGACAACTTTGTATTTAGTGAACGCAATAAAAAAGGAGAAATATTAGTACAGTTCGCACATGACTAGAATGTCAATTTTAAATATCATAAATCAAATTTTCATTTTGCAATCTACATCAATAAATATAAAGCCATTGACAACGAAGTCAGAATAGACTTTGAAACTGATTACTTTTATGTTTTTTTGGGGAATAACACCACAATAGAAATAAAACTACGTATATTGCAGGAATACCAAACGTTTCAAATCAAATTTTCATTTTGCAATCTACATCAATAAATATAAAGCCATTGACAACGAAGTCAGAATAGACTTTGAAACGTTTGATATTCCTGCAATATACGTAGTTTTATTTCTATTGTGGTGTTATTCCCCAAAAAAACATAAAAGCAATCAAGAATATGCCACAAATAACGTTTAGAAGACAATCAGACTTTGAAACGTTTGGTATTCCTGCAATATACGTCGTTTTTTTTTCTATTGTGGTGTTATTGCCAAAAAAAAAACATAAAAGTAATCAAGAATATGCCACAAACAATGTTTAGAAGACAATTAGAACATATACATATCAAATTTCTTCTTCAAGAAAAACTGCAACTGAAAAAGTAGCTGGGAAGCGTACTAAATCAATTTTGAACCGGAAGCGATCATAGGCTTGTCATAGCAAGACTGGAAAGATTCAAGCTCGTCAGAAAAACGCCAACTAACAGTATAAATAACAGTAATCTAAAGGAAAAATACGAAAAGTTTGAGGCATCAACAGAAAAAAAAACTACATGTACCGGAAGATAACACACAACTAATGAATTTGCGCGAAAAAAATCGGAGGGATACGGGACACCATAAGAAACTAAGCTTGGAAACAAACGCGTTGCTACAGAAAAGAAGAGAATTGAGAAGGACAACAAATATGCAACGTATAGAATGTACCGAACAGTGCAAGACAATCAGCAAGAGACGCAGAGGATATCAGGAAGTACAACGAAAACCTGGTAGAATCTGCAATTGAAATTCGGAAAAGCTATAAGAAGAGCACTAATAATCGGAAAACGACAAGCATTTGCTTTAATGGACGAAAACACTCGAATAACTGAAAGAAATAAAATAATGGAGAACGTCACCAAATTCTATACAAACTTCCGAATCTCTTGAAATAGAAATGTCGGAAGAAGAAATATCAGAAGTACTCGTGAAAGGAGTGGAGTCAGCAATAACGAAAATGTGAAAGTAGTGGAGTCAGCAGTCAAGAAAATGAAAAGTGGTAAGACGGCTGGCAACGATGGAATAACGGTCACGCTTGTAGAGCGACTTGGAAACGCCTGGCAAAAATATGTATACACTGCCTAAAAACAATACATATTCCAGAGCACTACAATAGCACCCGCATAGTATGAACCCATAGGAAAGGTAGTAAAGAAGACACAAAGGTCTATGCAAGATAGGAACAACAAGAAGAGATCGAAAAATAATACGAATACGTACCCACAGAATATAATTCATGAAATGGCAGTGGGCAGCACATCTGGCAAGGCGACAAGACAATAGATGGGCAACAAAAATCACTGAATGGTATGCCAGGAGTGTTAAAAGATCGAGGAAACGAATATAAGATGAGACTATGACATTGGAAATCCCAAAAAGCTGAGAATAGAACCACATGGAAAGAACTCAAATAGGAAAATGTAAGAGAGGCTACATCACGAAATAATGGCTGAATATAGCTGACCTTGATGATGATGATATTTATTTCTTTAATAAAACTGTTAACATTTTTGAGCTTTCCTGATGGCTATAGGAAATGAGAAATGTTAAATTGTTTTCATGTATACCTCGTAACCTCTAGTTCAAATAATTTTTTCAACATCTGCATTCATTTATGTACGCGCATTGCATAACCATACTAACGTTATACAAAACTACAACAATATTACCACAACAGCTGCTCGTGAAATGTAAATAAGGATTTTTAAGTGTACAATCCATTTTTGGTTGACGAATAAAATTACACAACTACAGAATAATCGTAGTGTTGTTATTAAATCAACACAACTGTTGGAAATGCCAAGAATTTCCTGAAAAGTTTTGACTGCATAATTCATTATTTAAATTCACAATGCACAAAGAAATTCGGATTTCGCAGCAGATGTCAAAGCTTGTGTTTGTAAAAGTATAAGTGATTTATATGAGAAGCGTTCGCAACTTTATTAAGAAATAGAAAACCGAAATTTCTTTTTTGGAACTTCTACAGTTCACAGAATGTGAATCAAACTCACGTTATAATGAAAAATGAATCATAAATGGTTCAATAAGTTTAAATCTTGAATTTATTTATTAAATAATCGTTGCGGTATAAAACAAATTGAGATGAATGCAAAGAAACTTGAGTAAATTTTAAGGAACCCAAGAAAATATAGTGTGAGGTTATTATTAGCTTATTAAATAAATTGCTATCTAATTTACCTATACCAATATTATACAGATTGTTCTAATACGGGAAATGTCCCAATACCTTTATATGAAAGAAACGGTACAACAGTAAACATATTTTGTTAGTTAAAAATCTTTGGATGACTTATTGCTATTTAACTGTTGGTAATTCAAAACTATACCAATTTAAAGGTTTAGGGTTTAGGAGAAGCTCCTTTTGTCTGTCTCAGTTAGTACCAAAAATCAAAATGCTACTTTTGGGTCAGTTTGCCACGTAAGACTTGCCGAGTTTCATTGGTTGGATCAAAAATCCTCACAGAATTCGTAAGAACTAGGAATAGGATGTTGACTGGGTCGGTCAATGGGTGTAAATTATACAATATTATTCGCTATATTAACTTTTTACCTTAGAATTTCAATCTCTACAAAGTCCGATCAGAGTTGATGAAATTAATTGTCTTGCATACTCATAAATATATACCATAATATCATAATACTCATCTCAGCTCATAATTAGATGGGTTTTTCGTGTAGTTCAAATAAGAAAATTACTCTCAACACAAAAATTGAGAACATACAATTTAACAAAAAACCTTGTATTTTAAATGAATAGTAACTAGCATAGTTGTTATGTTCAGCATCAGAATAATTACGAAAGTAAAGTGAACGAAAAGCTGCCAAACATATATGCCGGTGGCGCCATCTGGGATTGAGACAAGATTTATAGAAGAAATATTTTATCTGTGTAGACAAATGCCAATGCATTGCATGGAGTATAATATAGATTTTTATTTCCGGAAAACAAGCCACCAAAAACTCCAATCCGAGTGTGGTGCTATGTGTAACGCTGTAACTCTTTGACAATGATGTTACAAATCACACAGTATAAGTTGGTAGGGTTGCTAGACGTTTCAAAAAATATCATACAGAATTTGGAGTTGTAACTTTAAAAAGTTCTAAACGTAAGCCATCTGAAAAATTCAAAAAAGTGCTGAATTTCCTACGTGTATTAATATTGCACAAAATGAAAAAATCGAGACTAGGTGCTACAAAATAGATTTGAACCACAAAATGTAACTGAAAGCAGTTTTGGTAAGTTGACCCACATCAAATAGGTTGAATGTAAGTAAATAAATATAACTGCATAAGCACTAATAAGGGTTCAAGGTCCAAGTAGGACGTGAAGGCTTCTTACAAAGTTAATTATGCATATAGACACTTCATCAATGATGGGAATCGAGAGTCCTATCTGATCGATTATTAGCTGATTTTAAATATTTGATACCGATATCGGCAAGAAAATAGTCGCGGAAACTTATAGACTCTCGAAAATGCCGTAAAATTAACTTTTTGTGCATTTTCGCATTCGCTATTGTAATTTCTCATTTATTTTAATAAATTTGTAATTACAAATTATGATAAGTAGAGGCATGTTAATATATAGGTAATTAGGTAATTAGGTATAGGTAATTAATTTGTACAGAATGAACACCTTTTATTGTTTACATCTTCTACTGTGTGCGTAAGGAAACTAACAACAGTGAATGTGATAGTTATTGTATAGTGTTATATTTTGTTAATTATTTTCAATTTTCTAGTTCTACTAACAATGTCATGAGTTTCTAGGTGAGAGACCTTCGCCACGGCTTCTCATAATACTTTTCATCCATTAGTATCTTATTTAAAACTACGGATTTTCAAAAGTAAAAATTGAATAAAATACTATCAGGTAATAGCTACGAACTGTTGTAACATTTGAAGGAGTTGAAGACCGACATTGAGTTCATTCACACTTTTAAGTCCCCGTGAAATGAACAACAAATGTCGCTATATTACTTTTATATCCGTGGAATTATAAGTTTAATTGTCTTTCAACGCTTCGAGTTATTGAATCATACGTGATAGTATTTCATTAATAAATACATTAAACACTAAAACTACGTCGTTTAATTTAAAGTCTTGAACCGCTCCTGTTGCATACTTCAGTGATTTCGTCTTTCGATAAATCCAGCTGCCATTCACCCGTATTTATACGGTATGAATGGTATGTATGCACGATTTTAAAATTTGTTATTCTGTTATTCGCTAGAGTTTACACGAGCTCATCTATTTCTTCTCAGTTCCGCAATACTACGAGTACTTTGCTTTGACTTAATAGACATTTAACTGTAATAAAAGACAAGACATACAGTTGGCTGCAGACAATAAATTTGTAGAATCTTTACCGGTAGCAGATCAAATATTGACGCTCTCTAAACTATGACTACTCAAGTTAGGATTTTTAATTTTATTATGGCATAAGCATGCGCTTAGGATAATTCATTGGACATTGATGGGAATTGTTCGACATCGATATATATGTCTATCTTTATCAAGTTCAGGATTAATCATGTCTAGAATTTCTAAATTTTTTCGATTTTTATTCGTCACTATGCAGATCTTCTACTTATCTGTTTTTGTAGAAGACCTTTTTTCCAGAAATTTGTGAACCAGGTCAACGCGTAAAGTATTCTAAATACTAAAGCATTTTGGAAAATATAACTTAAATCATAACACTAATTTTCGTCGGGATTGAGTCATAAGTATTCAAAAGCAATTCTGAAACCACTGTTGGGTTTAATTTTGGACAAATATTAAAATACAATCTGTTTTTCACAACTATAAAGTAGTTAAATCAAAATTACAGTTATAAAAGTATGCAAATTTAAAACTGGCATATATGACAGATAGCAATATTATCACGTTAAACAACTTTTAACTATTTCAAATTTTATTATCAGTAAGATTAACTCGAAAATTGATATGGATAATAACTCAAGTTAGAAGAGTTGAGTAACCTAATAATTTTCCAAGACGTACATAATCTTCAAGAATTATTAATGACCCATTGAACACTGAAATCGTAAGATAATTGACTTAATTTGAGCACCATGTATAAACTTCATATTGTATTTTGTCTCCGTATTTAGCTTGGGGGCATACGAAAACAATATGCGAATAGACCATGTGAATCAAATAAAATATTCAATTTAATCCATTTTATTCCGCTTTAATACATTTCTTCCAATTCTCAACAAAGTATCTTAGTGTATACAATCTCTTGTTTATGCCTGAGAAAATCAATTAAACAAAATATTTTGTTTTTGAAATACAAATTTTACGTTTTCGCATACAAGGTTCACATCTGACATCGACGTCGTCGATACATTTTTTAAATGGCGTACACTGCATATATATTTTCTTGATTTTCCATTTCAACGCGAATGCTGGTAGACAATGTAACTCACTCCTCAAAGTTTCCTTCAACACCCATCGTCTTGAAATAGTTGATCCCACAATGTTTCAAATGCTTTGAATCTGTTTCCGGCATCATTCAATTGCTATCGTCATCATTCACCTGACGATAGCAGATTCAAAGCTATCGAAACGTTGTGA
Source organism: Octodonta nipae (assembly GCA_034190945.1). Classification (NCBI taxonomy): domain Eukaryota; kingdom Metazoa; phylum Arthropoda; class Insecta; order Coleoptera; family Chrysomelidae; genus Octodonta; species Octodonta nipae. The sequence goes on from CM067219.1 coordinate 36,217,297, forward strand.
GATCAACCATTTCATGACGATGGAAGTCCAAGGAAACCTCAAGGTTATTAATGTTGTTGAAAATACAATAACTTCAACGTCAGTACTTGTGATGAAAAAACAACAAACTGATACAAAAGTACCCTAAAATGGCATTGAAGAAATGGCAATGTGTTTGAAATGCCTTCCTTCTTCTACTTGACGTTTCTAGGCGATCAATAAATTCTTGCTGATCTTTATTAATGGTTTCCTGCGAAATGATATTTATTTCTTGTCTCAGTCGAACTTTGAAGTCGTTAATGGTTAATGTTGTCAGGTTTACTTTTATCCATTACATTTTTTTAGATAAAGCTATAAAAATAATTCTAGTAACCTAAGATCCGGTGACCCTTTTATCAAGCCAATCTGTCCTAATCTACCGGGTCCACTATTTGGGAAAACTTTTCTGTGGACATTGCGTGATGGTCTCTCATTCATTAGGAATTACTTTGGCACAAATCTACAATCCTGCATATTGAGTTCACCATTTAACATAAATGTGCGTTCAACTGCATTTATCCAGAAATATTTCCCTAATTTCATTATTTATATTATATTTCTTATACAAGATACACTTAGGTAGAACTCATTTTTCATGTTTCAATAGTTAAGAATAGATGAAGACCGTTCAGTTAACCAGTGACACTTGCGGAGTAAGCAGATTGAGACCCCGAGTTCGATCTAGAACCTGAGTTTCGTTATCATTTGTCTCTTGATAATGGCTCCAAAGCAGGAAGTCGAACCGTCGAAAAATTTAGACGCGATTCTCACATTGAACCTAGCCCTTATATATCTATATTTGTTTTCAAATTTAACACTGCCAAAACAGTATGTATGCCAATAAATATTAACGTGTCCGTAGAACCTTAGAAACACCCGGATTAGAAAAAAGTTTCTGTCTTTGTTTATTTGGATTCTATTAACCACTTCATCCCGCATTGTAATAACATAGAATAACGGAATATCTGACATTTAATTTCGAGTGTATTGTTCATTACATTGCATTGCCTTTCATATTCTTTCCTACATTATAACACTAGTTTTAACAAGATACTCTAACAAAACAGGATATGTTTACTTCCTACCGACTCTATTAGTATTTTATTATAATTGCTATATTTGAGCTTTCAAGCAGGCCAACATTATGTTTCGTCCTTTCTACAAAATGGCAGTCCACTTCACCGAGAATCGAAACATATTTCTATATTTAGAACACATTTCCATGGAGGGTTGTTAGACCTAAACCGGATTTCAATTAGTAGGCGTTGTGGAACATATTGGTCGAGAGGTTTTAACATAAATTAATGCTTTTCGAGAACATGCGAATAATACATTTCTCAGAAAATATTTTATCTAGATAAACAAATCTGAATAAATTAAATTCTAATAATTTGAATGCTATTAAAATTATAAAGTTGAGGATTTACGAGGTTGGGAGGAGTAATTAACTTTTCAAAATTATCGACACTTTAATCCATATATTATGTTCGTGTTAATTTTTCGAGATACTCAAAATATAAAAATACATTATATATAGGTAGTTTTAAAGATCTTGAAAAAAAAATAAAAGTAAGAGAATGTCAGGTTGGAAACTTCTAACCGTTATTGCTTACAGTGAAGTGTGAACAATCAAGCTGTCATCTTTATGAAGGGAACCAAACCTATATCTACTTAAAATTTTGTCTAATTTATAACAACAGAAACGTATTTCAAAAATTGCACTAATCTTTAAGTACTTGCTTTCTCCTAAAGAGTAAAGAATCTAACACTATAGAGTGACAATGTTTCAAAATATGAGGGATCAATATGATTATCAGATCTCAGTTTTTCGTATGGGAAAGATGCACTTTGAATCGGGTGCTAAAAGCTCCACTTGGTGGTCCAATATATCTTAAAATCACATTCACTACATTTGATATGATATATTTCAGACTTTTGTAAAACGTCAAGTTTATCTTTAGGATTGCACAATAGTTTATGCAATGTTTTCATTGTGCTCTACAGTACGGTACCCGGTTCGTACAAAAATCTACAAATCTCTTAGTATAATGATAGCATGGGAAAGAAAGAAAATTGTATTCATGTGTGTCCTTTATCCTTCAACTAAGCTATTTGGTTGTGACTGGCTAATCTACAATATTTGTTGAATACTCAACGTAACGCTCAGATAAAACTTTACACATCTGTGACACTACAAAGTTCCACTGCATCTCCAGCGATAACTCACCAAACAATACTCAGGTAAACAATACTAAACTGCTTTTTGAAACTCAAAATATGGAAGCAGTAACATGACAATAATATCAGTCCTGGTGGTAAATAACCTCATTGGCACAATGTTCAGATTATTTCTAGATTTCCAACTAGTCTTCATGTATTCACGTTTTGTCCATTATAATAAAACGATGTAAAGAGTCGGCACGATTCTTCTAAACCCAGCCCAGATAACCCTGACAGAGTTTCAACTTAAGCTTAAACTTTAAAAAACTGCTGCCATCACCTTTCTTGAATAATTTAAAATTTGCAACTAGCCCTTCAAGACTGACACATAGCTGGCACAGCGAATTCCATTTGCTTCTGTTTTTCTGTAGCATAAAATTCAGTTCATTAGTTGTCAAAATATTAAAGGTTAATGCTGCAGTAATTGTTTTTAAAAAAGCGTTTAAACTTAGCAATGGCTTGAAAAGTGAAACATCGAAAACAACTGTTTGTCGATGAAATGTGAATTTTAAACGTGCTCGAACAAATATTGAAGACTAGGAGCGCTCAGGTCATCCAACTGATCCAAAAAGATGTTACAAGAGATAGCTGATATCCTAAAGATAGTAAGAGGCATCGTCTTCAAAATTGTGCATAAAAATTTGGGTATAAATAAAAGTGGATGCCCCATTTGTTCACAGTGGAATAGAAACAACAACAAGTTGAATGATTCAGAGCAGATAAAATGGATGACACATGGGTTGGTCATTGCAAGCCAGAGTAGCAAATTGGAGATGAGACGGCGAAATCCAGTTAAAGCTTCCGAAGCCACAATAGTCAGCAGGCTAGGTGATTGCTTTGTATTTAGAGACCTGTACAGAAATTTGCTCATCAATTCCTTCAAAAGGGCCAGACGATTAATAGCGACGACTACACGGCATATTTGGTCGTTTGAAGGACGCAATCTAGCAGAAAAGGTTCACATGACAGAGAAAAAACCGCTTATTCTCCAAGAGAATGCATGAATTGAACGAGTCTGCTCGCAGATCTCAAGAAGGTACTCAAGGGAAATAGGTTTGGCCCGGAAGATGTGCTATAGCCCCAACTGTGCCTATTTTGAAGTAAAAGACAAATCGTTCTATAAGAAATCAACACAGTTTAGAAAGTTTGTAAAAAATTGTTAGTCCATGGTATTTAGGCAAGTATCGATAAAAAATACTTATGTAACTTCAAAATTTAACGTTTAGTTGAAGAGATCCTTCATTATCCTGTCTGTTTAATATGATTATCTCTACTCACTTGTTTTCTGTTATTGATACTCCATGTTTGAGATGGTTTTCAATCATTATTTATATTTAAAAAATATTTTCAAGTCATAATACTCGTAAAACCATGATAGTTTGTATCTATAGAGGAAACTTTAGTGTCGTTCAAGGGCAGATTAAGTTTAGGTATTTAGGTTTAAGTTATGTTTAGGCAATTTGATCTACCTTTATATTTGTATTTGCAGTGGTTAAGATAAATAACTTAAACGGTGCTTGGAATATTATCTTAAAATTAACCGAAAACATACATTTAATTTTTTTTAGGAAAATCTAAGACGACGTAACAGAAAAAACAAATCAATAAATGTGCTCGCCTAGAACAGAACCGAAAACGCATTTCTGTCGAAACTAATAATGAAATATTTACAGGACAATGGAAAGCTCGAAAACATGCCCAAATGCTATATACTGAATTTCCACCAGAAATAATTAATTTCAAGAATAGATCATGAATATCATGGCAAATTGAATAACTAAATTATTTTCTGTTCTTAAAAATATTTTTTTCCAAACTAATTTTAAACTATCACAACCGAAAATTAAGTATCTCTGACACATACACAAGAATACGACTTAGCAGTGAAATAAGGCATGGAATTTAAAATACCAGAGCAGGTGTTAAGTAGAAAATTGGATCTGGATTGTTTTCATCAGTTACAAATCCGCAATATAATTTTTTAATTAAAAGTTTTTAGACTTCATGTTATGTAACATAATCAAATTGCAAATAAGAAAACTGAAAATGTTCTTAGGTCCTCTAAGAAATGAATAACCTTGAAAATACGCAAAACACAAGACCTCAAAGCGTTTGGCGACCAGACCAATATGCCTTGAAGGAACGATTGAAAAATACCACATAGCATTAAACCCTGATCTAAAAATACATAATTCATCATAATTCATACATAAAACATTTGCTCTAGCTGAACTGATTACTTATTTTGTTTTTATTTATTATTATAATATATTGGAAATTTTTTCTAATAGCTACCTTGATTCTTGGCCTCGCGTGAGCAACAATAAATCAAAGGAAAATCGATTTACAGAGATGAAAAAACTAATGATAGTATTGCGTTTAAAATAATACAAATTACATTCACGTATGTATACATTTACGGTATTAAATTTTGCTATTGAATTGTAATTTGCATTGAAACTTATATTATTGTATAATAATTAAAACATATTACGTGATGCTGTTAAATGCGTCAGGAATATTATATTATGTATATAAATTTAATTATCTGAATAAACGTTTTGTTGGTATATTCAACAACCCTTTTTAATAACGTAGTATAAGCAGTTTTCTGAATGATAGTTGTGGCATCTGTAAATTGTATTTTTATATTTTTTGGGTATAACAACACAATTACTGTATATTTAAATAATAAAAAGTTCGTAAATACAATTTTAGAATTCACAATTTCTTGTCCGGTTTGTTAATACCATGTGTAGAATAAAATTTAGTTCAAGTACTTTTATATATATATTTAAATAAGTTTATCGGTAATAAGTTCAAACATTGGGCCAATACAGTCCTGCAATTTGCACATAATATAACTGAGAAAACGTCTACTTCAAATCAAAGTTGAATAATGTGAAGCAAACTGGTTAAGTATGTAAATAAACGTGGCTAATAAAAAAACATTAACTGTGATAGGACACTGTTCATTAATGCAATTACGGAGGACTTTATTGCTACTTTTCTGATTCATATTTCAGGGGATTTGCAAGTTAGTGTCTCAATATCCATGGGAAAAACTTTAAAGCTTTAACTAACAAGTTTCTTATAGTTTGAAACATTTTAGTTTAAATTTGTGATTAATTTATTTATGACCTGTTTAATTTAATTTCATTTATAATTAAAATATTATTTATAATGAAAAATATGATACATAATGATAAATCAAGTATGTTGAATCTTAATCAGATTATTACGTATTTTCAAGATTTCTAGATAAATACGAAATAATGGTACGAAACAAGTGCCAGGGGCGGGTCTAGGGTTACTAGCTGCTATTAAAAAAATATAAAACAGAATAAACTTGGATTAATTTGTTTACTAAAAATAAATAATTTTAGGAAATATGAGACACTACTAGGTATTTTATTGTTCTGTAGGAAATCATAGATCTAGGTTAACATGTGAGATCATCTATGCTGGTAATTAACCACCACGCTTATAGATTACGATGTAGATTATCTAATAATTACATATTTACACAGAATCTCTTCTTAACATTGTTTATGTTATTTCGTAGTTTATATTTAATTTTCTATGGCTCCTCTTATTAGTAAAATAAACCTTATCATTGTTGAAACCTACTATTTCTGGCGACACCCTTGGTGTGAAATTCAAAACGTCAGCATGATGACGTATGGAATATACAGTACACATATATTTCTAAGGGTGTTGAAATGACTTCCGGTCAAGATGGTGAGGTGGCCGCATGTGTGCGTGCGTTGGGATTAAGGTTAGGAATAAGATATTGAGTTTAAATTAAAATTTTCTTCTTTGATTCATCGACAAATCTAACCAATAAAGACTCTTTGAAAGTGATAAAAGAAGCTCTAAGAGTGATTAGTGACAGTGATAAATGGGAAGTCACAGGCACATACATAGTTTTTATGTTATAATAATCTACAATATTAATCCACTTGAGGCTGGTCAATAAGATCCACAGAGATCAAGGGATCGTTTGAAGAAAGAAGAAAGAAACTATTGAAATAATGTAAATAAATAATGTTTTTTCATTAAACCACTACAATTCTGGAAAACAACTGGACATAATTTTAGTAAGTCTTGGAAACAAAAAAAAAAGTTCTCAGTCTAAGACCCAAAAAACTGAGCTATGGAATTTGCGGTATTACTTGGACGAAAATAATTGTCTGGCCTGAAAAGTTTTTGAGTATAGGATTTTAATAGGCTTGTGGTGAATATCTATAAAATAGTTAACTAAAGAAGAGTCCTCGATCTACATAGAAGATTGATTAATATTGGCTAGTTTTTTTAAATTATTTTATACTGTTTTTTATTCCTCATTGTGTAAGAATGGTTTAGATTTTGCATAATAATAACACCATAACACAAATGAGCTGTAACCTCGTACTGGAAGCAAAAGAAATTCAATACGTAGCACCTTACAGATATCTAGGACACGAGATCCGAAAGGGAAGAGATAACCATAATAAACAGGAGGATAAGACTGACCTGGGCTGCCTTTTGCATGCTGAGATAGATGTGTATTCAAATCAGATATACCTAGATATACGTCGTTTTATTTCTATTGTGGTGTTATTGCCCAAAAAAAACATAAAAGTAATCAAGAATATGCCACAAACAACGTTTAGAAGACAATACCTAGATATGTCTCAAATGAAAATAAGTATTCGACCAATGCGTTCTCCAGCTATTGAGTATGGCTCCGAAACACCAACATTAATACAAAAAACAGACAACGTAAGAATAACTCAAAGAGCCATGGAAAGGTCCATTTTGAGATTGACATTGTGAAATAAAATCCGAAATGAAGAACTAGGTAGAAAAACAAAAATAACGGACGCAATTGAAAAAAAAAACAGAATTAAAATGGAACTAGGCTAGTTACGTCGCAAGAATATCAGATAATAGATGAACGAAGGAATACTAGAATGCCGTTATAAGGATGAAGCACACAGAAGTAGGAGACGGCCGCCGGCTCGATGACAAACAAATTGAAAATGATATCTTCAAACTGGAACCAAGATGCCCAACACCGAGCAAAATGGTTTAGGAAATTATGAATGAAATTGATGGTCATCAAGTTATTTTAAATTGGTTCATTAAAGCTTGTAACACTGTTGACGATAAATTGAACGCTTTAGTAATATAGATAAAAAATATTTTATTAGGCTAAAAGGTTTAGGTATTTCTTCACGAAATCTTCACAAGTGTACAGAAATGAGGCTGGTTTTATATAAAATGAACAATAACGTAACTCATTTCAATATCTTAACAAATTGATGTGCATTCTACATTAGCTGACTCTTAAGTTAAGAAAGGTGTTGAATTCTGAATTCTCAAAGGACTGAGTTTTCTTTTCACACCCCAACATGGCGATATAACGATAAAGATGCCCACATGAAATTAAATACAAATGACTGAATTAACATCATACAATTCTAAGAAGAAATTCTGTTCAAAAATATAATAATGTTACGATAAACAGTGTAGTTTGTATACCACGTATGTAGTAAATTAAGAATATCTGTTTAGTTTCTCTAGTTCCACCCGTAGCACATTACTGAAATTTGCTATTGATTTTTTATATTACATTATACTGACAGTGTCGTTTTAAAAGACCAATTAGTTAGACAGATACCTATATTTTACAAGTATATTTTATAAATATGTGGTCGCTTTTGCAGAAAAACTATTAACCTATAAAAATACCGCGTACTAAAGCGCCATTAGAAAACCGTAGTAAATCCATCTCAATTTTTTATGTACTTGGAAGTAAATGTAGTTTCGGAAGGCGAGAGAGTAAAAGTGATTTATCGATATTCTTGAAGGCAGCAAATCTACTTCAATAATGCACGTCATATCTTTTCCTTTAAGTCATTGCTATACTAATTAACAATTCTAGGCAGGTAGCCGTGTTGTATTTGCTTATTCACTGCGGAGGAATATACTTTTATTATTTTGTTGAATGTTTCACTTATGTTAGACGACAACAGCCAATGTATCATGTAACACGCGATAGAGGATTACATAAATAACTTTGCATGTTTATTCGAAATAAGGATATAAGTGGAAGTAAATCGGTCGATCGCTTTTAACTGATATATTTGCTGATATACCAATATTTAGGTTTGTATCTATATAAAAAAATCTAGTCTTTAATATATATATACCTCAAAGCCATAAGATAACGCAACAATTCAATGGCGGAGATTAGGCAAGGTATAGATTGTATAAATCAATAGGTACATTTTAAAAAAAGTTACTTAACAAAAAACAAAAAATATTATTTTTCTGCAATATTTAACTATTGAATACTTATTCCGAAGTAGGCGCCAAATTAAAGAGAGAATAATTTGATACATATATTATTAAGTTACCACTTTGCAACTTTGCTGTTCAACTTGAACAATATTAATTATCACTTTTTAGTTACGTTACTTTTGTGTTTTGAAGTCTTTTTTTTATTTTCATGTATTTATTTTAGAATTTTTCGTGATATAAGGTATTGGTTACTGTTCTAAATATTAATATGTAATAAAAAAGCTTTAGATATGATGCCAACTTAAGCGAACCCACTGTACATGTAGACGAATTGACCATCTTAATCCATCTTAATTTAAGTTTGCTAATATACAGTGCCTGGGTGACCGAGCTTCACTCGTAAATTTAGGGTTTCAGAAAAAATGTAGGTACTTATAGCTCAATAATCGGACATTTGCTCTGTAAGCAAAGTTTTTCCAAGGCGAAATGAATCAGTTTAACTTTAATTATGTAATATTTATTAACACACTCTTTATAACAATCCCACTTCAAAATTTATTTCAACCATCTAATATATGTAACTGACTATGGACTACCAAATACCCCAATACTTATTTTTTAACCAGTGTCTGTAACTATAATTCTACTCCGCCCTATATTACAACCATCATATAAATGAACCTATCTAGACCTTGTGGTCTACCCTATAAATAGTTTAATTTTCTAACATTTTTATAATTACCCTAAATATAATTCCTCTCCAACCTATATTACACCTATCATATGAACCTGATTATGGGCTACGAATTATAACAGTTTTGTTTCAACTTTTTTAAATCACGCCCTAGATCTATACTTTTACCACCCTGAATATACATTCGCCAGCGAATATAACATTTTTTGAACCACCTAGTATACCTATACCTATCTGTTTAACAATTATTCTACCCCGCCCTAAATTTCACTGTAATATACATATTCAACTGCATATGGCTACCTCATACTTACAATTATTTTTGAGAACCATCCTGTGTAATAACTATATTTTAATGTATATTTTAATTACCTTGTATGTGGAACGGTTTATAGACCACCCAATAGAACTTATGTATTGGCACGAAATGATAACAGTACACTTAAGTCACAAATTAACAAGTAAACTTGTGAGTTTTTACGAATGACTACTAATATAAATGGACCCGGCACTATCATATATGACTAAACGAAAAATGAGTTGAAACATGAGACAAAAATAGAAAGAGACACAGATATATTTGTTTACAAATATTCTGGCTCCAACAGCAGCGTCCAACTACATTAAATTAAAGGTCATGTTATTCAGATTCAATATAATACAACTACGTACCTATACCACAAATATAAATATATTAAAATCCATTAAAAGAGGTGCACTATAACAAACAATTAGTGGCTTAATTACTAATATGTAACAGTAATTATGAAAACATTTACTTATTCACGTAAAATGTAGTTTTATTAACTGATTAAATGACATTATATAAACTCAGTAAACACGTTTATGATCTGACACTCTTACCGGTGAGAAGATAGTTCGGCAAACGAATATGCCGTTTTCCTGCATGTAAAACACTGAAATAACACTTTATTACTGTTTTTTTACACTTAAACAAATTAATCACTAATTTCAAACAAGTTTCAACCCCAAAACACTTTAAAAAAATATAAATTATGAAGGTAACCTCCATTCAATATGTAAATAAGCAAACTTGCGCTGTTGCCTGCTGGACATAACCGCCGTAAAGTACAGCCGTCAAGGCGTTGAGTGAATGCGTACATGCCTAGATTTATGTCTTAGTGGTTACAATGGAATGAATTTGGCAATTTTGGCATCGGTAAGCGGCTGTTTACTATTTTTCGGCAAACATCTTTCAACCGATTTTTAATGTAAAAAGGCAGGTCCATTTATATTAGTAGTCATTGGTTTTTACCTATCCAAATATCGATTATCCAGTCACTTTTTCTCTTTAAAAACTTGAGTGGTCCAGCTATAAAAATGTAATACCATAAAAGTATGAAATAGTTGAAAGTTTTTAATAAGTTTCTACTGATTAATTTGTATTGAACGAATGTTTAAAAGAGCAGTTTCACTCTCAAGTAGATCACCAAATCACCTTGTATTGAACGCCACCAATTTTAACTATCTGTCAAAATTGTCACAATCTGTCGATGAATTTTTTAATAATTAAATTACACATTAATACGATTTTTTCTAAAGATTTCTAGACACCAAAACCCCCCAAATGGGTACAATTCCTCAACATTGTTACAGTAGTTTTCGACAAGTAAATTGGATATAAATAGACACATATCTATATATGAATAGGCAAAGGCAAATCAGTTAGGTACCTTTTTCTCCCCTGTCTGTCAACCAATTTACTTTATTTTTGTTTTGTTTAGTAACCATTGACGACCTTTAGTGCAGAATGCTAAAATTCATTTATAATATTGGTTCTTTTATTAAATAAAATATAATAAAAAAAAACATTATTTACCTCCATACTTTCCTGGTTAAACAGAAAATTTTAACTAAAAATTGGGCTCTCGCATGTTTCCAACTTTCATTGCTTTGTAAAAATATGGTTTGTCAACTAAAATAAGAATTATGTTGCAATAGATGAATTTACTTCTAATAATATTTTATTAATTTTAATGTTATACTTTCATTTTAAAGATTCTTTTAATTTTTACGGTATAAATTTCATATAATTTGAATAAGATGACAAAAAATGTGAATTAATGCACTCATTGCAGTTTTCAAGACAAATAGTTAGAAATGGTAGCAATGAACTAATGACTATATTTGATGTGGCGCCTTGATATGAATTTTGAAATTTCAGATAAGTTGTAAGTTCAATGTGTTATGTTCAAGATTTCAGCTTCATTCACTCATTTATCATTAATTAACAGCAGGTGCATATATTTCTTTATATTTTCCATACAAAACAGAAATAGTCTTTGCGTACTACGTGTTTCATATAAGTTAATTAATTTATATAAAATTTTAAGATTTTGGTTGAAGGTTTATTAATATGTACTTATGTTTTTAGTTATTTGGAATGCAATAGTAGGTATAACCCTTTATACTAACTTTTGAGTTGGTTGATTTCATTTTCTGCTTACGAGCTGAAATCGTTAACTGTGAAATATTTTTGAAAAATGTAGGTATTAACTAACGTTTTAAATATTACATTTGATATTTATTAACTTATTAATATTTTTAAAGGGATTTATTTTTTTATGTTAAAAATTATAACTACATATTTGAATATATTTAAAGACCTAGTTTTCAATTATTTTTTGGTAGGGAATCAGTTAGTTACTATTTTGTGTCTATGCATTTTGTCTAATAAATAATTTAATTATTATTACATTATAAATACTGGTTTCATTACAAGACTTTTAGCTAAAATAAACATGTCATTGACATTTTAACCATCTGTATTTAAAATATAAAGAAATTTACTTGATATGTTATGGTAAGTTAGGTACATACGTCTATTCTACAAAGAAATATATTTTTATTGAACATATTTTTCCTCCGAAAACGGTCAAACTATTGCGTAATCATGTCAAGACCAACTCTGATAGTTCAGCATCAAGCATTGTTTATTGCTCGCAGTAGTAAAATAGTCAATGTCAATAGTCAATAGCAGATCAGTATTGATTTTTCGGATTATTCTGTAAGATTTTGATGTGAATTTAATTATTTTATTAGTACATTATTTTCACGATCTTACGAAGGTGTGGTGTAACAAATTGACAATCAGTGGAAAACAGAAAATATATTAAAGATTGTAGTTTTTATAAGGTTATTGGGCTTACATATATTTTTATTTTATGGACTCGTTTGAAACTGCAAATGATGAAAACTTTTAGGTCCCAAAAGCTGGGGAGTCATGCATTTTTCAAAATTAGTTGGAACTTTTTTTATTTCAATAGATTTGTCGATATGACATGAACGGAGAGGGAGGGCGAGGTATTTCATGACAACAATTTTAGATATCACCTATATAGGTACTTCACTATTAAGCAAAATTCATATTTTCTGACAAAAGTCGAATGTAGATCTTTTGATGGAGAATATTTTTTATGAACATTATTTGTAAGAAATGTTTCAATTAGTTTACAATTTGTAATTCATATGTAAATATACTGTATATATTTTGATTTAATTCTAATCTATTTTTCAATTACACCTCAAGTATCGAACAGTGACAATTGCTTTCTTTAATACCTCTTTCGCCAAGAACAGTTTTGATTAGTTTCATATGGAATCATATGTATAATTAATTTATAGCGCCAAACTAAACACTAGAAATAATAAAAAGTTCAAGATATGAACCAGACGAATAACAGCAGTGGTATATAATTTGTGTTTGTGTACAGAATGCAATACAATTGTATTTGACAAACTTTTATAAACAATAACACAGGTCTACAAGGAAAAAAAGTGGAAAGTACATTACATGTAACATATGGTTTTCGATGTATTTTTCATGCTGAGCACGAATCTGGATTCAGAAATTCTCTCTAACCTTTCACTTTTCAGAAAATTGCTGAATGAAGAAATGAAGAAAATGAAGATTTTCAGCAAGCTTTCTGAAGACTGAACGGTTAGGGAGCAATTCTGAAAGATGGTTCGTGCTCAGCATGAGAAAAAATATATCGAAAACCATATGTTACATGTAAAGTACTTTCCACTTTTTTTTCTTTGTCACCTGTCTAATTTAACAATAATAATAATATCACAGAGCTCCAGGAAATGGTTACTGAATTAAACCACCAGTTTGGGCAAATAAACACAAAAAACACTGTATATGAACAAATGTAAACTTTTATCAGAATATCTGATGACAGTAAAACATTACCATACCCTCTTAGATTCGCTATTAAGTCTGTGAACATTATCCTCGTACAACCATTAGGTAGTGAATACCAAATTGAATGAAATAAAAATTAATGTTACATCTCAGAAACTAGTAGAAAAGGTGTAAGGTGTAAGGCTTTTAAGTCAATTTTACACACTTTTAAAGCATTTTATCCAGCTAATACGGTTTCCTCGAAACACAAATATCCAAAAAATTTCTCATACAATTAGCAGCGATGCGAGTCAAGTTACCACACCTCGGCACGACTTGAACATCTTAGACATTATGTCAGAGAGCGATTTCATTATAACATAACGGGTCCTTTGACTTTCAAAACATGACGGAGAGTTAGTTTCTATATAAAGAATACAAGAGAGTTTGTTGAAAGGCAAGCCCGAAGAGCGTACCATTATCTGGTTAAAAGAGAAAAGATACACCCACGAGAGAATATTTCGTGAGTAGATTCACTAATCTAGCGAAGGTCATCGGCAGGTTAGGTTCGAATTGCGACGACGTTTATTGTTTATTTCCGGAATGGAAATTGTCGAAAAAAATAAATAAATAAACGTTGAAACAATGTTGTGTGTTGATAAAGCAATTTGCTCGTGTCAAACGATTGAGGAATGATGATTACGAGAAGTGATAATGCTGAAACAGTTGTAGCCAATAACGACTCTTTACAAGAATCAATCATTCGTATACAAAAAAATATTATAGGAAATGTTTATATTCTAAGGCCTATAGAACATATTGCGTTCTTAACGTACTGGAACGTTTAAACATCGGTTTCGTCACAACATAATGGGAATTCTTGAAGCACTTGAGTGATTTTTACAAAGAGATAATACGAAAGGAACATTAAATGCATCTGAGTGCACAGGACTCGATGGTCTTGACGAGAATTGGTGGTCAATTCTGGACACAAGCAATTTTGCTAGTAAATTGGGTATTTTTATATTAGATCTTATAGTAGGAAAAGTGCATTAATTCGTACGTTTGAGTTTCAGCTGAATTATAGGTTGCGAAAAATGTAATAGTGATATTCGGTTAATTTACAGTTAAGATAGTTAAGTTCTAAAATCATTATAAACTGAAAAAATGAAACTGCCGTAAACTCTTTACTATAAAACCTTAGCGCGGTTTTGTTTTTTATTTATATCTGATAAATGTTTGTTTATGAAGTTACCGGTAACTTTCCGCTGTGGTTCTATTGAAGAAATCACCTGATAATGATAACGATTCTTGAGCATTACCTCTACTGACTCGACTGAACTGTTCTTTAAGAACAGTAAAATTAGAACTGGATCGTGACGATCATTTGCTGTCACAGGGATAATATGTTTCTGCTCCACTCCAATATCTGGAACTCTTAGTTGACATTTTTCTCACAGATATCCGTTACCAGTGATAGGTAGATTATCATGTTGTATCACATTACAATATCTAACCAATTGTCCCTTCGTTGAATTGTTCTTTCTTGATCAAATAATAATATTAATAATGTTGGTTTATTAGGTACGAGGTTTAAAAATCGTCTTTTTGTCAGTATAAAACATAGGTAAAATAATATAATGTAATATTACATTTAATAATTATTAAATATAGGCCATGGCAAGGAACAACTCTAATAAAAATCTATGCTAGAGATCTCATATCTATGACAAAGTAGGTATGTGATTGATATAAACTAACACATCTCTACTCAAAACCCCTAATGTTAGTACATTTAATGAATATATTTAGTTTAATTTATAGTAGGTATTTTCAGTGAAGAATATATTGGAACACACATGAAATGAAATAAAGATATCAAAGATCCTGGTGGATCTATGACTAGAGAAACGACTAATTTGAATTCACAAATCGTGATATTATAAATAATATTCAGTATTCTGTGGAGGATGACTTAACGATAACTAGGGTTAGCATTGTGGCCTTTCTTGACTTGCCTGGCTAAAACTGTTAACTAAAAAATAACACCTACTCTAATGACTAATTAAATAAAATACGGATATTAAATTCAAAAATTCATTTGCTTAAAATAACTTGGGCAGAAGTTAATATACACCTAATAAAATAGTGTGCAAAATTCACTATAGGCTACAGATCCAAATTTTTACTTTTAGATTTTGTTGTTTATTATGGGTTTACCATTTAATTAAAATAACGACATTATAACGATAAACAGTTTCATATTCTCATATTGAGGCCTCACAGAACATGAATATCGAACTTCTGTGCTAAATGTATGGCTCAGTAAAATAATGTTACATTTTGCACTCAGCGATTAAAAATGAGGAAACTGAACGTATTTCTTTCATTTCTGTTTAAAACATTAGTTCTAAGCGAATATTTTGTGCATATAAAAGCAGAAAATTTATATTGTCTTTAAAAAAGCAAGATTTTTTAAACTTCAAATTGTATAATATGTAGAGAATAATTAAAGTGAAATTTAAAATGTAATAATTTTTAGTGTACACTATAAACAGAAGTTTAGTTGTGAATTAATTTTATAACGTTAAACATCTCGGCATTATTCAATGCAACAATGATTTCAGCTCTTACCTAACAAATTTCGCACTTTAATTAAACCAAATTTAACACAAAAAAGTCTGATGATTTATTTACATTTTAGTTTGCAATTATGTGCAATTACAAACAATTAGTATTAAATATCACTGGAAAACAACTTTCAATCATTTTGAAAGCTTTCCAATTTTCTATTCGCAAATTACACCTAACATTTACTGTCATTCGCAATATTATAATTGGATCGATTAAAAAACCACGTGCAAATGATAAGCGTAGGTTTCATAAAAGACATTTCTTTTTATTTGAGACATTTCAAACAATGAAAGTAATCGATTTCTCTTAATCGGATTGTTCTGATTATGTCTTTAAGTAGTAAGATTGATGTCCGTGGTGCAATAAATCAAAGTAGAATGAGGCAAATATGAATGATGAAATGCGTACATTTAAAGAAGTTTTTAGAGTGACATAACTGGAATTCATTTTTCTGAAATCGAATCTGAAAAAAATGTAAAATAACACGTAACACCGTCAGTTGCTGATGACATATCTTTCTCGCAGCTTTCAGCCCTTAGTAAACTTGTTGTGTTAGCAGAACATGTTGAGCGATCTAGTTCAATATCGCCCATAATGTTGTAAGGTCGTCTCTTAGGAAAAGGTCACAAAAGGTGTTGTTAACTGAAAACTATCTGTTAGGAATTACCTTTATGATTCGGACGCGCAGTCCGGTAAGACAAGTGAAGCCACCATCTTTTCTAGATTTTACAATGAACGAAATGAATATCGTAATTTAGGTGTTTTAGGGAAAACCCCCAATATGGAGCCTTACTGGTATGACGCCGTTTCCTTTTGATTCCTGGGACAGACTTCACAGGAAAGAAATCTAGAGTGCCGAAAACCTATCAAAGCAATTATGATCCATTGAACGCAAGAAAATATAATAAACTCAGTCATATGTACGAAATACATAAATTATAAATAATCGTTCGAAATTTCAATCAGTTAAGGCGGCTAGAAACCATATATTGTCTTGCGTTCAATGGATTTTAAAGGCTTGAAAAGTAGTATCATAATTGCGTCGATTGGTTTTAGTTAACGTACTACTTTTTTCGTTTGATTTCTATCCGAGGGATCACAGGGAAACGGCGTCATACACAGTACGACTAACGAGGGTCAGTTTGAGCTAGTTTTCCCCTGAAAATCTTAGATTTCGATATTTATTTCGCATTAAAATATCAAGTGATGGCACCGAAATATGTAACTGGTGCATGAACCTAAATCTAAATAGTTTAGAGAATACAAAGCCAGTAGGGAAGAAATCAATGCCCAGAAATACGGTTTCAGCCCTCTAAGGATGTTAACTATCTAACTGTCCCAAGTACAGACTAGAACAACTTTTAAAACAAACCAACAGAAAACTTGTATTTTTCCCCATATATAACTACTATTGGCTATTGTATACCTTGGCACGAAGGAGTACAAAATATAATAATATAACAGATTTCACAATTATTTTTGAAAAATTGGCCGTTGAACTGACCTTATTATTCCGGTAATACCACAAAAAAAAAATCTCTTGAATCGACAAGGTCTAGTTGATTGTAAATGAAAACAGTGGAAAATTTCAGTACAAAAACTTTGTTGATTCTAAGTGAAAACATATTCTCTCCATTTGAGACCCAAAAATTAACCAGAGCTTAATATAACGTTCAACGTCTTGATCAAAGTCAAGCACACCGATATTTGACAGATTTGAAACCTAGAGATGTTTGTCTCAAAGTTATTCCAGTTAAATAAAAAAATATATGAGGATGTGTCAATTTAGGTACATGATATGCAATCTACTTAAACTCTACAAACTTTGCAAGGGGAAATTAAATAATTCAGACAGAACTTAGAGAATTCGCACAAGAAATACTTACATGCAGTAACCTCGGCAATTATAAAGTAATTGCAAATATATTGACTGCGAAATTAATGAAATAGAAACGGAAATTGTGAAATCTAAGGAAGTTGGTGAACTATTCGAAAAACAGTGAAAGTGTAGCAATTGAATGAGAAGGAACTAAGGTGTTTAATGAAAAGTTAACTAGAAAAAGTTTCTAATTAATCAGACGTCGAGCAAAAAATGTCTAATTCTGTGAAAATCGACAGTCATAATTCATCACATTAGGTAGACAGTAGACATATATGTGTTTATGTGTATATATTAACTGTAGTTATAGATAAAATATTTAAAATATTGATAACACATAAGTAATAAATCAGAATAAAAACTGAATAAAAATTTCAATTACAATTACTACATATACAAATTTAAAACAGACTCTATTTGAAATTGCTTTTACAACAAGGCAAAGCAAGGCAACTATCAAATATTACGGATAGTAATTCTTGCCGTTTACAGAACGTCACAGATTTCTATAATAGGATTAACCATCCCATAAAAAAATAGTCAACATGCATAATTTACACTTCATGGTGACTCAGTTTGAGAGTAAAGTTTTTTTGATGAATTATTATAATTTCAATAAATAATTAGATTTTGATTTTTATAAATGTTTAAGCCCTTTTTGGGAAATAAGACCATAATACACGAAAATACTATACAGTGATGGGCAAATGTGTGTAACCAAGTAAATATCTCTGGAATTATTAGAGATATCAAAATAAAATTTGGAAGGTGGATACTGCAGTAGATTGCCTATTTGTTTCCAATTTGTTTTACAATTTTGAACTTCCTGTTTTACCGGAATTAATGTCGATTTTAAAATTTGCAATGAAACACCCTGTATAGTATTTTAGTTTCTGATGAAACATTTTATTGCGAATACAAAACTATCGGGTTTGATATTGTTTACTTCAACACCTACCGACATATTAACAGAAAAGTAACTAAGGAAAGGAAAAATTCGATGGTAGCTAAACTCGGTTCAGATTTCATTTACGCCCGATATAAACAAACCGTTCGGTAAGGATTTGTATTTCTATTGGCCAATCGGTGGCATTATACCGTCACAGCCAACAGCACTGTTTGTTCCATAGTCGAATACACCTGCGTTTGTTTAAATCAGGCGCAAATTAAATCTGAATCAAGTTTAGTAGTCCATGAAATTCATTGCAGAAGTGACAGTAGTTGTCAAAATAAGTTATTAGTTTGTTTTATTTGAGCGTAAAAGATTGTATTGTTTTAATTTGATCGTAAAATGGCCGAATTAAGTGAAAGAGAAAGAATAGAAATATTAATGATGATTGGGTATGGGGAGAGGAAAAGGACGCATCAAGAAGTTTGGAACCTTTTTATCCCAATACACAAATATCTCGTTCAGTAGTGACGAAAAACTTTGCGAAGGTACGACATAAGTGGAACAGTTAGCAATTTACCAAAAAGTGGACGGTTAAAAAGTGCAAGTAATGAAGGTGTAGCTTAAAATGTTGCTATATCTTTGGAAGAAAATCCTCACTTATCTACTACCGACCTCGACAATATGCATGGAATTAGCCGTCGTTTAGTAGGAAGGATATTAAGGTGAGAAAAATATCATCCATACAAAATTCGCCTCGTTCAAGAACTCTCCGAAGCCAATTTCGACAGACGTTTGCAATTTTGTGAAACGATGATGGATATTTATAACCGTGATAATATTTTTATAAGAAATGTGGTGTTTTCAAACGAGGCTACATTTTGTTTAAATGGTACAGTTAATCGACATAACTGGCGCTACTGATCGCAAAGTAATCCGAATTGGGTACAAGACGCTCATACACAACATCCCCAAAAATTGAACGTTTGGGCCTGCATTTATAACAACAGAATCGTGGGACCCTTCTTCCTACAAGAAACTTTAAACGGAGATAAGTATTTACAGCTCTTGGAGACACAAGTTATTCCGGCATTGGAGGTAAATGGACAATTACCAAATAATATCTGGTTTCAGCCGGATGGAGCACCACCCCATTACACTCGCATTGTTCGAGATCATTTAGAAAGGACATTTCACCACAGATGGATTGGAAGAAGGGGTACTTATGAATGGCCTGCACGAAGTCCCGACCTTAATCCACTAGACTATTTTCTGTGGGGTTACTTAAAGTCTAAGGTTTATGTTGATAGACCAAATAATTTGCAAGAATTAGCTGCAAGAATAACTCAAGACATCCAGAGAATTACACCAGAAGTAATAGCTAATTTTACTAGAGAATTTAAAAACCGACTTGCTTATTGTCAAGAAGTAAACGGTGCTCAGTTTGAACATCTAATACATTCAGTTTAGTTAAGTTTCAATGTTTAGAAAATCACGTAGATTTAGTTAATAATTATGATTATGTATTTCTTTAATGGATATTAGATTTTTCCTTTCCTTAATTACTTTTCTGTTAATATCTCGGTAGGTATTGAAGTAAACAATATCAAACCCGATATTTTTGTATTCGCAATAAAATGTTTCCTCAGAAACTAAAATACTATACAGGGTGTTTCATTGCAAATTTTAAAATCGACATTACTTCCGGTAAAACAGGAAGTTCGAAATTGTAAAGAAATTTGTAAACAAATAGGCAATCTACTGCAGTATCCACCTTACAAATTTCATTTTGATATCTCTAATAATTCCAGAGATATTTACTTGGTTCCACACATTTGCTCATCACTGTATATTATCAGATGTTTATGGGTCTAGGTCTGACCCCGTTGTCAATGGCAAAGACAGTATGAAAAAAGGCAAAATTCTAAAAATTAAAATGTTTGACAATATTATAAGATAGTCAACATTTTAAGTGTTTGACAATAATCATCCAAACAATTTTAATTGATACTCTGAATTTCTTCTGATACGAACATATTAAATTTCATTAAAAAATAGTAGAAATATTAGATAGATCAAATACATGCATGTAGCAGAACTGATGAAAGTAAGAAAAACTTATACTGTCATTCTACTATTAGTGCATTCATCCTATGGCCAATATCAATTTCTCTGTAGACAATTAACGGATATTTCATATTTATGTTTTGAAAACAGCAGACCAAAAGAAATAAAAGTAAATATGTAAAAAGCATTGATAGCATAGAAAGAGTTTTCACTCAATGATCGATTACAAACTTCATGATGTATCCATTAAGTATATCCGATTGAGTAAACAAAAAAGACAAAAGTAAATTCAGAACAAATGAATATTCATACAGAGATTTCATAAAAAATGATCTGATAACACCATTAACTTACGAGATTATCAAATCTAATTACAATATTCACATATATTAAGGCTTGGGCTGACTGTTTTAATAGAAACATTACGAAAACCGTTATTTACGTATCAGAATTTCCTATATAAGTGTATGCAGAAATATTTATTTATCTTGCTGCAATATTTAATCATTAACTAGTGCATATTTTAGCGTAGGTCTTCATTATGTGCAAAACGGCTTTTTAATTCTCAGTATATCACATTAGTTATGCAATTTTTATTTGTTCGACTGACAGCGCGTTCAACTTTCGTCGACCAATTAACGTGTATTAAATATTCATTATGTATTATTGTGTTGCTGAAAAAAACGACATTGTTGACACAGCATTTCTGTGATCTAATGAGCTTCATCCTGATGATTAATTCATTGATTTTGAAATGCACATGTTCAACTGTGATTTAATTATTTTGAATAAGATGATGTGTCGAAGTAAAATATCACCATAAGGACTTCCACCAACAAGCTGATTTGTGAAATATATTTTGAAATGGAATGCCTTGGACGGAAGAGCAAATTACTGAGGGATTGTTTGCTCACAGTATAAGAACCTAGTCTGCATGTAATTTTCTGTTATGTTTACAGTATAATTCAGGTGACAGATGAAGTGCAGGAGAGAATTTTGTATACTTTGTAGAAAAAGATGCTAGTAATTAAATTAATCCCCCAATCATAAGAGGTAAACAATGAAAATTGCCAAACTTTTATGACTTATATATTTTTATAGTAGATAGTGACAATCAGGAAAACAGTAGGAACATTTCAAATCAAGTACACCAAACCCCCAAGTTCAGTGAAATTACCTGAGAAAGAAGTTGAAAGTAGATACAATATATAGCGACTTCTAAAAATTATCTTGGAATTTAGTATGCAGAGCAAAACATAGAGTTTCAGATTTTTAACATTGCCATCTTTCACATTGCGATTAATAAGATATTGAAAACTTCTCAGTCCCTATCCAATCCAACTGATAAAACCAGGTTCTATTTATTTTAGAAGAAAGCTTATCAGGATTTAAATCCGTATTACTTTATATTTCGAAGATGTTAAATTCTCCGTAAAACAATAGTGACACTCTTTTCCCGTATTTAATATTTGAATTTTCCCAAAATGAAGAATTACCTTCACTTAAAGAAGGAATGAACCAGTTAATTCAGAGGGCTCTATTATTTTAGGAATGATAATTTTTTCAAAAGACATTTCCAATCTGTCCCCCATGAGCAAATTAAATTTTTGCAAAATGATTAAGCTCATTTTTATTTATTTTGGGAGAAGAGTATATATACTAATTTTTACGTCTGTATGACTATTTATTTCCAAAATATTAAATTTAAATAAAAACCCCACTGCTCCCCCCTCCAAAACATAATGAAACAATTTCTCAAAATGAATTATAGCCTATATTAAAGTGTAGCTTTCTACTAGTGAAAGAATTTTTGAAATCGGTTCACTACGTCCAGAGATTATCCCCTACAAACAAACATACAAACAAACAAATTTTACCTTTTTATATATTAGTAAGAAGTAAGATTAGTATAGAAGAACAGATAGTATAAAAAACAAAAAAACATTATAACATATTACAGTCTTTTTTGGTACTCACTTTTGTCCTTACATTTGAAATGTCTCACCTATTTTTACAATGTGAAAACAGAGGGATGTAAAATATTTTGTATTATATGCTATATTTTAATATTTCATTTTCTATTTCTTAAAGTACACACATTTAATTGTATTTGTTTATTTGTTTTTCACAAATATAAATTACATTTCAATTAGTAGTTTTATTTTAGTAGTAGAGTCATATAGTGGTATTTTCAGAAGCAACAAATGTAGATAATATGTAGATTCCCTTATTATTTTTAGCAAAAGAATACTAAAGATTCCTGTACACTGTACAGTAGAAGCAGCTATTATGAAGATCGTAGAGGGCGCTAGTTGTTTTGAACACATTTTTTTACCATTGAGTTCCCCATGTCTTTGCTCTATTTGTATGATCTGTGTTAGCTAAATAACCAAATAACAGACAAATGAAGTACACTCTATAGGTATGGGCTGCATTTATATCTATCTAAACCTAACTTATTGCTATGATTTATGGCACTTTCAAGATATATCACAGATTTTTTTATTTCAATATTTATAAAATATATAATTTTCACTCTTTTGTATTTCTGTTGCCACAATTAAATTTCCAATATGTAGAATTGTATTCTACATGAACATGAACATAAATTTGTATCGGGTTTTATGGAAACGAAATAAATTTCTGATTAGTGTTTTCCAAATACGGGTCTCTGGGAATTAGATACTAAATACGATAAAGTAATATATTTCGGATTTACAGACCGAGGATTACTCTGTTACGCCTTACGTTAGCTATTTAACATTTTGAAATTTACTAAACTATTACACAGTAAAATGCGATGTTATTTAGAATTTTATGGTAAATCCGTTTGATTTTATTCTGGTTTTACATGTTTCTTCGTTATTATCAACACTCGGTTCATCACATGTTTATCACAGCTATATCATTACTAGCGTAGCGATAAATTATAGAAAATCTCTTCGCATTGAGATACCACATGTGTAATATTACTTACGTGAGTACATAGAATTAGTTTTAATACTTTGTGCTCAAGCTGAACGAGAAATATGGTTATTAATTCCAGTAAGATATCAGCGTTGCGTGTGTATGACCACTTCTCAAAAACTCTGTTGGTAATAGCTGAAATCTCTAGTTGAGCTAATGCAATTTTTTAAACTTCCATAATACGTTAATCACTCTAATGGATAGTCGATCAAATTTTATCGTTTCCTGGATGCTTTAGTTGCGATATAAAACTGCCAAATATGAAACTATAATGTCAAATAAGTTTTATAAAAATATTATGTCGTATAAAGTTTCATTATTTATATGTGTACAAAGTTTACGGTTTGTTAAACATTTACATCAATAAATTTTAATTATTATACTATTCACAAGGGTCGTTACTCTCACGACGATCATTTTGTTCAGTTCTTTACTGTTCATGGATATCTTGACCCCTATAATTTTAATATGAATGGCTTTCATTATTTACCAGCATTTTTTCATTTATTGAGATTGAAATAAAACATAAGAAGTCATTGATTAGAGTTTATGTAGGCTTGGTTAAAATTAAAATTAATGCCCATCTGTATGCACAAATCGTTGGCATAATAATTAAATACCATCAATGGAGGTGTAAAAAACAAAGTAGTAAAAATTTCGCTTTTAAGAACTATGTGTTCAAAGTTTAGCATTGATTTTATTTAATAATTTATTAATGTAGACATCGTTAGTATTATTTTATATGTAGTGATTTAAAAAGAGAAAAGTAAATTACTTGGTTTTCCAATAATAGATATGATCTTATAACGCTCACAGAGAAAACTGATACATATAACTTTATTTATCCATGTTATACGCAGAACAATAACAAATTTGATATGCAGGTTCTACAAATAACATATTTTTTAAAGAATTTGGAAATTTGACCTAGAAAGTAAATTACCGTAAATAAGAATATTCAGCGTTGATTGATGCTTTTGTGACTTATTCTTATGTTATTCACAAAGATTAAATGCAAACATACACCCCAGTCTTCCCTGTAATCAAAGCGTACAAACCTGATGACGGTAGGTATTCCAAAAGAATTCTGTTATCAATTACTCTGATGTAGTCCCGATGATATATCTGTTCTACTTGAATACATATAGACCACTAGCAAATTAGTAGGACAATTCCTTAGAATTCTCAAGACTAAACACTCGGTTTGAGTTATTTGCATATTTTTACCTAATTGTCTAAATTGACGTTATTCAATTCCTATTGAGAATTTAAAATAATGAAATATGAATTTAAAATTATTCAAATTAGATTTTATAATAATTATTTTATTTAGAGAAACGTTTTTCCAGTATTTATCACGGTGTTTTGAATTCTTCGAATGTGTTGACGATATTGTTGCAGCAGATTTCATTATAGTTTTCCAGGTCCGTTATTGCCATTCTTGCCGGGTTAGCTAGTTTGATATAAACGCCAATATCCCACATCTGCTTGGTTTTGAAAATATCAAATAACTTTTATTTTATTTATTTATTTATTTAAATTATTCAGCAGGGATGGGTATCCCAATTACAGATTCGAATTATATCATTTTACAATATCAGAACAAAAATACAATCAAGAGAGTAGACAAAGAACAACATAGAAAAGGGAAAAATCATAATCGTTATAATGTTAATAAATCAGTTATAAAAAATAAATCCCGTTAACAATACAAAGTAATTAAATACATCAGCAAAAGTAGGAACTCTGCTGTCAAGAATTCAATTGTTTGGAATTCTGTTGCTAATCTTAAAATTTTCTTCATTGGAGTGTGTTTTCCAAAAAAAAAATAGATTATTGATTATTACTGCAGCTAAAATATTGACGCACTAAAAATTAGCGACGAATGTTAGGATTATCAACAGTATGCTATATAAAAAAAGTTAAAAATAGTTAAATTTATATAAAGGATAAAGTAATTATGTTTTTTTTCTTGGTCTATTTAATTTGAATTGATGAGTCAGGTTTGTTTCTCGGTTTGGATATTATTACAGACAAATAGCTAAATTCGCACTTCTCGGATTTTTCTTGAGAGAAAAAAATGAATTTCACGCCTTTTCCATCATGTCGTAGTCTGGAGACATTTCCTTTTAGCAGCTCCAAAATGTGATTCATTAAAAAATGTAGTACCTACTGTTCTTTTATTGAAAATATACTACATTTTATTGGTCTGTGTTAGTTAAAACTAGATTGCAAAACTGTAAGAAATTGTATTCGAAAAATCCTAATTTCCGTTTGTTTTGGTTATTTTTTTCTTGAGAACAGAAAAGTGATTAGTTTGGACATACGGTTTGTCCATGTCACATGTATGGTGGGTCTAAAACCGTAAACTTCAATCTGTTCGTTGTTTCCGCAAGGAGAGTTTTTTGTGTTCATATATACATAATGCATATAACTACTCTACTATCTTCTTTTACATTTTTAAATTTTAAATCTGTAAATTACACGGCAATAACCAATTCTACAGGTTTGATTAATATTCGGTCGTTTTAATACTGTTATAACATTTTATTGTACGCTGCCAAAATAGGAACTCTTCGAGAAATTAATTATCTTAAATAAAAACACATCTTGTGTTTAGTTTATTTATTGGTAAAGTATTACAACTGTGTGTTTTTACAAGTCAAAGGTACACAAGTATGAAATGTATTAAATGTGTATACCAAAGAATATATAAAATCTTATTAAAATGGTAAGAAAATAAAATGTCCTATTTACTAATATATAGACCACAATGTACATTATAGAGGCAAACACATTAAAAATTTGGGGTAAACAAAAAAGTGTATTCAAATATACAAACAAGTGTCAAGACTTTCGTATCATTTAGAATTACAAATTATACATTTCGAGAACAACTATGAGGGAATAAAGGAGGTCGACGGATAGAAGAAGACAATCGTCTGTTTGGGTAAGAATCATTGTTGTTGATGAAAATATTTGGATAAATTGAACGTATTGTGATTTAGTTTGTTTATATTGAGTCTAATAATGTGTAATGAACCCACAGATAATTTGCAATAACGCAAATGCTTATTGTACAGGATTTCATAAAATCCATTATTGTCTGATGTCTTTGACTTACAAGTCAAGTTTAGGAAAGTGTTACTTAACATTTTTGTAATATTGTAACTTATACTGTTGTATTAAAATTATCTCTATACTTTACTTGGTGGGTGTTTTTATAATTTAAAAATATTCTGATAAATCTGTTACAACCACTTAATGTTTTGCGGTTAAGAAATTGTTAGTAGATTTTAATTGCATGGTGCCTAATTAAAGTGTACAACTTTTAATGAACACATGCTTAGTGCCTCACGCGAGCAGCTGCCATGTATTTGTTAATATTGTTGATAAGCCAAAATCAATAAATACCACCAGTACAGTAAACTGGTATAAATATTTTTCAAAAAATATATCCTAGTGGGAAGCATCCTTGATAATTTTTCAAAATATATAATAGTAGTTTCCGGGCAACTGAGTTGCACACGATATTGTTTAAAGTTAAAGAATGACACCTTGCTGAAGATCTCCGCGTAAAAACCTAGTTGCGTGCATTCTTCTGACGAAAGCGAAACTACATCAGTAATACTTCTTCCGAGGTGATAATGGCTATTTTACAGTTTGCTAAATGGTCGTGTCTTTATTTTACACCAGTCGAACTTATCTGATTCAACAATATGTTTTTAGCTAATCTGGAGAAACGAGAAATTTACTTTTATCATCACATCGTTCATTTTATGGCTTAGCTCTCGGCAAAAATTGTAACGATATAGCGGAAGATAAATAGTCAAGGACTGTAATAAAGCCGTTTCCACAAAGCAGTCGTGTATAATTTGTGACATGTAAGAATTCCAATGTTTGTTATAACTATAATTTATAGTTATTATTTCAGATTTAACGTAGAACAAGTACATTGTGTTGTTGCATTTCTGTGTTTGTTCCGTAGTAATATGGTCATATAATAAATTGGATTATGTAGAAAAATGAATTTAAAATATTGTAAATGAAAACATAAAACGGTGTTGAAAGTCGCATACCTAGCTATACTTAAAAATGTATTCTACATCTTTAAAATGCAGGAAAAAGGTCCCTGTACGATGGGTATAATGAAGTGTGCAGAATTTGTGCTATATAATGATTAAATATTAAATGAAAAATAACAGTATTGGCAATACACATTATAAAAGTGAATCCTAAAGCAAAAATTCATATTACTGACAAGAATGAAGTTAAGATATTGGTCCAAATCGTACTAAAATCAGATATATTTCGTGAGTTAGCCGAGAATCTGTACTCTGCAGTGATAAAGCTGATTTTGCTGATGCCTGACTAAGATCTAGTGCTAGGAGTAAAGGAGAATAGGTATTAGTAATAATTACTGCTTTCAATATTTCTTGTCTTGCTCTGTAATCTAGGATACGTATAATGTCACTTTTTGTGCTTGTTTGTTTGTTTGGCAAGCCCCTCCAGCTTGTTCAATTTTCCACTGAGATTTTTAATCACTTTGCTGATGGTACTGGCGATGACTTCTTAACTAACTACCGCTGGTAGTTTTGGGTGATAATTTTGGTTTACGCCCTTCGGTTTTTCACTGATTCAGTAGTAGTAGTATCTAGAGCGCTGCACGAGCAGGTTCGTCATGTTTATTGTCTAGTGGTTCCCGCTAGCTTCTCAAAGTATTTTAATCCAGAGTGTACTAGAGGTGTAAGAAAAGTAACTATTCATTACTCGAGTACTCGTTACTTATCCGGATCCGAAGTAACGAATGCAAAATTCACCAGCGGTTTAGTTATTCGAGTATTCAAATATTTCTGTAAGTATCGAATATATATATGATGAAGGCGAGTGTACATTAAATGAGAGTTATCATATTTCATTATGGTGAATGCGCCAGAAACGCTAACTTTTTCACTTCATTTTTACAAACTTACCAATTTTTTTCTTCAAAAACTATTACAAACAATTATACAAAAACTGGCAAAATCATCGATCCAGCCTTTCTCAAGTGAGTGCTTGACAACAATATTTGCGCAAATATGAAAGAATATCGAACTATTTATCAAAAAATATAGGACTAGCGGACTAGGGTTCAAGATATAAATGTGTGGAGTTTAGTTGCATCACTTCTCCTTAAAAATCGCTACGTTGGAGCGCGTTCACTAATAAGCACCAGGTCTGAGATGCATCAAACTCTACGATGATTAAAGAAGTTTCAGATAAAAAATAATACTATTGGGCAACAACTCGAAAAACAACAGTGATTGCTTGACCACATAAATCGAAAAAGCTTGGTAGGGGACATAACATGTCTTATTATAGCGCAATCGTAAAGAAATACTACTCCCCTATGAATTATAAAGAAAATATTGGTGTAGTCAATAAAAAATACTTTTTTGCTGATGCAAGTATTCACCTACATTCAATATTTAAAGCTAAGACATAGGCAAATAGTTTTGGCCTTAATGAGGAAAGCGCATTCACAGTATTTTACAACAACAAATGATGAACATTACTGTGTTATTTCTAGACCATCAGCCACCCATAGCGCCAGCTTAAAAAATATGCAAAATCTCCAAAGTTCTTGATTCTTCTTGATTACTTTGAAAATTGTATTGGAACAAAGTGTAGTTGGGGCAATTTAATAAAATTGCCTGGATTATTGGTTATCTCTTACAGAAAGTCTGCCCCAAAGATGTTCTGAGAGAAGACAAGCTCAAAAGTTGCGATTTTCAGTGAAAACACAGGAGATACGGATTAAAAAAACATAAAGTTATTGACAACGACTCCAGACTTGGAGCTAAACCGTCACCACAACAGATAACTATACCCACTATACAATACTTAAATGTACACAGGAAGATTGGTTGATTATACTGATTATACTGTAGAGATTTCTTCCTCCCAGTAGTAAGTAGTAACTTTATAAATTTTTATTCTATTTTCGATTGTTCAATTGGGGACATTCTAGCCAGTGCGTAATACAGGGCTTTTTATTATGTTTTAACGTGATAACTATTACTTTATTCTGTTAATTTTTTTTCCTGCATGAAGAAGATGAGTATTGGGTGAACTGATGTTAGTTTAAATTAATTCCAAGGGGTATCTATTATTATGTTCTACATGTTTAAAAACTAATCATTAATTTTAATCTCATGTCAATATTAAGCGGAAAACATAAATAAAATTAAAAAGGTATTTCTCGACAAAGAACAAAATAAATTTAGAATTGATAATTTTTTATTTATATCTTTATCATCTAATATCATTAAATGAAATATTGGTTAATGCTCTACAGGAATCTTAAGAAAAATATACTTCTAGAGCTTGAAACAAATTTAATGTCATATGAAATACTAATAATATTGTTAACTAGTATAATATTTCGTATATTATTTGGAACTAAAATAATTTTAATGTTTTTTGCAATGTTCTGGCATGAACAAACATTTAGAAAGCAAAGGTAATGTACCATTTATATAGAACATAATTTGGACAATTAATCACAATTTGTTTAAATTTTTAGCAGAAGCTAAGTGAGAAATTACAAAGAGTGCAAAATCAGAGATTATAAGAAATAGTGTTTTACGGGGATTATAAAAATAATACTAACTGCAATTTGTATAATACGCACAGCAACAATATTATATTGTGGAATTTACTGAGCATATTAAATGTATTTAACGAAAATAAGTTAAAACGTTCGTTCAAAAATTACTGCTTTTTTTGTAGAAACAAGTAAAAACAAAAACATACAAAAAGCAATCTTAAGTGAAAATCGTCAATGTTATAGTTTTAAAACTCTCTCTACTCCACAAGCAACTAAAACTCATATATTATAAAATTATAAAGATAGTTCATTAAACAGGCCTACAAGCTTTGAGCGTAAATCATTATTTTCTAAATTTATATAGGCTGATTAAACTTGAGATTTCACCCTCATAGAACACCCGATATGTCTGTAAAAAACAAAAATGCATTGAACATATTTTATTTGCTATGAATTTTTTATAGACATATTATTTTTTATTATATCTCTTCAACTATTTGAACTCTTTTTGGCATACTAGTTCGTTATTCACACCCGTATAAGCCTTAATCTTAAAAAATTATCGTTACAGATATCTCTTTTAAAAATCTAGGCAGATCTGTGCTTATTACTATGATAACAACTTGCATGATATAAAAGTGCTCTGTAGTACAGTTTTGTGGTAACGACTTCAATTTGTTTCTGTTCCGTGCCAGTGCTTCCAGTAATATAGAACACCTGCACATCAACGTGTATAAGAGATTTATTTTCTCTTCACATCCACTATTAATAATTTACCAAAAACTATTTGGTATTTGTTTCAACCAAAAATCTTATCCACTTTTTCACAGGCATTTCTGAAATTAATTGAGCTAATTAATTTACAAATGGATTTCAAATGTATCCAGAAAAATATAAGACTAAATACTGAGAGTATTAGCAATGCAATTTCCAGAAGAGTTTTAATATAAATCAAGACGTGCTTACGAAAACAGTATAATATTTTGGAAGCTAGTATGTTAAAAAAGACATGATCGATAACAATTACTGATTTTTGAAACTTAGAAATGAACTACAGAAAATGCATGGACATTCAAAACATAAATAGATTTTGTGAAGTACATTGGAATGGAGTAATTCTTAAGAATTTGTATACTTTGTGGCAGAAATAGTGTAGTACTGTACATAAAATTACCAAAAATTGTACATACCTACTATACTAAGGCAAACAAAAATTACAGATCGAGTTTTTAAAATAATGTCAAGTTAGTAGAATATATAGAACGAAAAAAAGATGTAAGAAATAATTTCGAATTAGATGATTTATCGATATATCCAATTATAATTAAAAAATTATTCGCATTTAGAATATAGTAGTTCTAAACCTTTATTGCTGGCATTTATAACAAGTTATATACATACAGGGTCTTTCATAAAGACTTAAAAGAGTGAGAAACAGATATAATATCAAAACATCATTTAAAACAAGAAATACACTGAAATCAATTATATCAAAAACCAAACCAAATAACACAACTCAAAATACAAAAAATTGCATTTATAAAATCCCGTGTGAATGTAATAAATTCTACATTGGAGAAACCTCTAGACCTCTGAATGTTCGAACACAAAAATTACATAAAAAAACGACAATTTGAAAAATCCAAAATTTGTGAACATGCTTGTGACCTTGGTCATAAAATACAGTTTCAAAATTCAGTTATATTACACAAAGAAGAACACAACACCAAAAAAAAACTAAAAGAGTCTGCTTTAATTTTGTTAAATGAAAACGATTGTATCGCACTACCTCCGTAGAATTCAGTCGTTCCTGGTTGCCGATGATTAAGGAAGAAATTGCTAATGGCCATTTCCTTGTGAACAACCCAATATCAGGATAATTCATAAGGTTTTTCCTAGGTTTTCCCTTATGATTTTAATGGGATCACTGAATCCACAAAGTTCTTTGGTCGCATTTTTGGCGAATGCACTATATTATAACAAAGTCGAACCTAGGAGCGCCACATAAAGTTCTGAAGATCTCCCTTTCAAATTCAATTTGAAAGGAACTTTATGATTATATGCTCTTCAGAAATTTCTGTGCTTCTGTGTATATTACAAATAAAATTCTCTTAGTTACGTCAAAAATCAAAATAATACACATTGTCAAATATTTTAATTTACATCTTAGAATTGTGCCCTTTTTAATCCGTAGTTTCTTAACCATTGACAACGGGGTCTGATCTAGACCCCGAAACGTTTGGAATATACATCAATTTTCTTTAAACTGTGGTGTTATTTCCCAAGAAGCACTTAGACAAAGTTATAAGAAGTTGTAACATACTAAATATAATTTCGGCTTTAAAGGTTTTTGCATACAAATTTATGGCCTTTTTAAAGAATTATATTGTGAATTAAAAGAAAATCTTTATTTTTGGCTCATCTCTGGAAATGGTTAGACTAGACAGATTCTCACTTTCACAGTTTTTTGACAAACGTCAAAATTTATATCAAACTGAAAATTCAAGAAAAGCGTTTAATTAAAACACAGTGTATGATAGTGATTCCAGATTTGGCCCAATATACAAACAAAAACTATTTATACATAGGAATACTGGTTAATAATAATGTAGAGATCACTTTCTCTCAGAACATCTGCGAGGAAGAATTTCTGTATAGACAAGTAATTTTTGGAAATTGCCTTACCAAATGTATCTTGTTTCATTTTTAAAAATTATATGTTGCAGGAAAAGCTAAGGAGAAAAATATTAGCTGACATTTTCGGTGGTCATTGCAAAATATTTTACAAAACAAAGCAAATTAATATTTTTATATTAACCTGGAAAATGAAATTTTCTAAAATTGCAATTTTTTGACATTTGAGCTCAATCATCATATAAGGAAATATATCAGCGTCAAAGTGAAACGAAAAAACTAGACTTTGCTCAGAGAGTTCGTTCCGACACTTCTCTGACGTTGAAATACACATACAGCTGACTTTTCGGTGTAAGAAACAAGGACCAGGGTATATACTAAGAGTTTCTTCGTTTATAGAAGATCGAAAAATTGGAGTAATATATACAAATATAACATCCAATTAATATACAATACTAGCACAAAATCTGCTTTTAGTTGTAGTAAACATTCCAATTTTCTGTTTGTGATATTTTGCATTAGAGGCTCGACGTCAGAAGTCAGAACACCATAACAAAGGGCAACGTTACTGTTAAGATTATTACTTTATAATTAAATAATCACGAACTATTTTAACATTAACGTCAGTTTATTAATTTCTACTTGACAATACAAAAATATTTTTATCAACATGTAACTAAGCAACACAATAAAATCTCAACAGTTACCAGCTGTGGTTACCAGTTATCAAGTTGCCATTACATTTTGTGTGCTGACCAAATTTATATTATAAACATTTTACATTAACACCTCTGAATAATGTTAGAGTTCGGTATAAAAACCCTATTTTTAAATTCCTTAACATCGAACTTTAGATCATATACTTCTGGAGGTAGTGTGCAATGCACAATAATAACGTACTTAAGAGCATATAGGTACTTTATATGACTTTAAGAGCGTAAACAAAACGTTATCGTTTTGAAGTATTAGATATTGTCAAAAAATACTCTGAATTTGACACCAAAACGAAAAGTTAGTTTCTGCGCAGGTTTG
This sequence comes from Octodonta nipae, assembly GCA_034190945.1. Taxonomy (NCBI): domain Eukaryota; kingdom Metazoa; phylum Arthropoda; class Insecta; order Coleoptera; family Chrysomelidae; genus Octodonta; species Octodonta nipae. The sequence goes on from CM067219.1 coordinate 36,251,355, forward strand.
TCTGTGTTTGTGGGTCCAATGTATTATTTATGAAATCATTTTTGAGTATTTACTTTGTGAATTTTGAGTACGTCATATGCTCCTTTATGTTAATTATAAATTAAATTATACATAAGGATTAACACTAGAATCGTAAGATTACTAAGACTGACACAAAGAAAACGAAGCAGAGACAGGAAGATTTTGAGAGACGGGAAGTATAATTCATAAGAAGCTTTCGCTTCCATTGTTCAGTCTCTCTTTTGTACGATGGCTCCTTGTGTGATCTGCCATATTATCTCTTCTACGACCTGAAAATCACGTTCAGAACTCGGTCTGAGATAAAGGTGTTGTTTTGGGCCCGTCTGAATACTGATGCATTCGTTTAAATATTCGCTCATAGACGAAACACGTTACACTATTCAATTGTTTAAATTATTTTTTTTTTAAATTTCTAATTAATAAATAAAACAGAAAAAACTGGAGAATAGAAACATGGTAATCACTAAACTATAAGTTATCAGTATGGGATGTTCAAGTCCGACCGAAAATTTGTTGACCAATTCGACCGAATAATTGACAAACTAATTACTAAGCAATTATGTAAAGATTAGGTTTATACTAATCACGAAACACAACATCGTTAAATTCAAGTCAAGTGGTCGTCGAAGGGCTATATACACACACAACCAAACTTATATGGAATCAACCTCTAATTATAACAGAAAAATGTACAACAGTATAATAAAAAAGCGAACATACTTGTGTATATGTGTGTATATGCGTAAAGAGAATTGTTCCTTCAGTGGCAGTACCATCCCGTATTAGTTGCTAATTAAATACTATTTTCGAAAATATAATTAAAAAATGCCTTATGTGGGGAAGAATTATTGCTCTGTCGAACAAGGTATAACAAAGGGAATGTCGATCAAATGTCGGAGTTGCAAAAGGGGTTATTTCAAAAACCTGGTACCAAAAAATAGGCCCAGGAGAAGTAGTGGAAGAGTTACTACACAATGCTAGGACCGCTTCTTAGTTCAACCATCAAGAAGAAATTCCACAATATTCGATCCAAAGCTATATAGGCAACCTTTGTAAGCCGGTGTTAGAGTTTCAATGGAAACTAGAAAAGACATCGCAGTCGAGATTAGCTAAGAGGTCGGGGAAGACAAGCACTACATATCCCCCAAAAAGGTGGGACTATAATGTTTTGGGGTGGTATTATAAATTATGAGAAAATTTGATTTCCATCTGACGTCAGACAAATTCTAACAGGTCTGGGATATGTGACATTAGTGTTGTAACCTATAGTTAGCGGTGATTCTTTCCTATTTATGCAAGGTAACGCACCTCCACATATCAGCAGATTGTTTTGGAATGGCCTAGTTGTTCCCCGAATCTTAATCCAATTGAACACTTATGGGATACTGATAGATGAAGGATGAGATCCGAACAACCCTAGCAAGGTAGAGAAGCTCGTGGAAGCAGCATTAGAGGACTGGAGACATTTTTCTCAAGCAAAATTAAAAAGGTCATGGAAAGTAAGAAAAGTCGAATTCGGTCTTGCATTGATGCTTGAGGTAATACTCATCATTAAACTACCAAAATCATATTAATGTTCCTCAGATTTTGTTTTAGTTAATTTAACTTTTTGGTGATATTCACATTTTTGTTGTTTGAGTACGTAATATTAAACTATTTATATTTATTGTCAAAAAAATTAAAAGAAATTTAGGGTGGATAATCTGCTTTTTATTTTAAAATCATTTATTATCAATAAAATACCATTTTTTGGAATTCTTAGGTGATTCTATATACGTTTCATTATGTATCTTAGGGGGACCAATTTTGATTCGTGATTCTTATCTGTTTATCTTTCAATTTCACCGAAATAGAAAACAAATATGTAATAACCGGTAAACAAACAGTGTTAAATAGTCATGTCTGAGATATGCAGTTTTCAACTGCGACACTTGCGAGAATTTTCGCAGAGGAAAAACCGTATACTCGCCAAGCCAAGTATTCAGAAATTGGTACGGACGCTGTACGGTGGGATATAAAGAGTATATATATTTGATTATACTAAATCACTTTTGGTTTGAAACGACTTTTCTCTACATTGCAAAAATTATTAGTGTAAAATTGTTAAAACCTGTTTAGAATTTCAATAGAATGGTCGTACGCAAACAACTGGTAAAACCAAATATTATAATTAAAGAGATTGACCTCTGACGGCCATTTTCGATGTTTGTGTTCTATTCGTTTCTCACCTATTGTTTACTGGGAATATAATAAATTACTGGAACCTTGAGTTTATCTTCAACTCAAGACTAAGAATCATTAATTTACAGATAACACTAAAAGTGAAAATACAAGTTACTTTTAATATGGGCATATTCAAAACTCAGAGCTTACTTTAAGCAATCTCTGCATTTAACAAAATAATATTCGTAAGTCATCAACTTACTTACTGATCCCATTTTAAGATGACTAAACATCAAACGGTTAATGAACAGACTTTTAATTAGTTCTCCGATAAGTATTTTTTGCGACGTGGGAGTTATACGCCGGGGAAATAAAATTATAAATACTAGCATGAAAAAAAACTTGTTAACTTTTCAGGTTAACAATCTTATATATCAAAGATGTTGTAATGTATATAATAATGTTTCCAACAGTTATTTATGATTTTTGCAAAAGTGTATTTTTCAGATCTCAAAAAATGCTTTAAGACGATTAGTCAAAAATATGTAATTGGAATTACATTTATTCCAAGATATTTATGCACATTATTACAAAATTAAGATAATATTATTATATTTTCCAAGGTACCTACTATAATGTTATATTCTGGAACTATTAAAATGATCTTTATTAGCAATTAGTATCTATATTAAATTTTATTAGTCATGATTTGTATTTAGTTTAGATTATTGTTAGAACAACGAAATTTTGTTTTCTATGTTATCACTTTTGTTTGAATGTCAAAATAGGGATGACGTGGTATAATGTTATTTTTTATTCCCCGTTTCCTTATTTTGAACTTCTCTTCTTGGAAATTATCAATACACAATGAGACCTAGTCTTATAAGTTAATGAATTCTGGTTTTAACTGCCTTCCGAAGTTTTGTGAATTATTGGTGGATAGTGGGAGTAAAATAGCACAGATTAGGAAGTGGAACCGAAAGAAACAATGCTTTTTCCGGTACTGTGATTATTTGGCATGTGCTATTCTTTGAGTAGAATGATGGTGTGTTTGTACCAATAAATACAGTCCTATACAGATTGTTTAGAAGATTACAACCAACTAATAATGACTTACCATAACTTTTAATGAATTCATGTCTAGTATGCTCAAGTCCAGTTGTAATGTTATATATATATATATATATATATATATATATATATATATATATATGTATGTATCAGGTATTCTCCGCGTATTCATCCAAGTAGGTGCTAAGTGATTCTTCCAGGATTCCTGGAAAGTGAAATGTAGGTGTTACGGCACATCTGCCTTCATTAAATCTTGTTGTCGCTTCCCTCGGCTTCCTCCAAAATTCGAGGAGAAAATTATTTACATAATAATCAGAGGTCCTTCTTAATGAGCGTTTTTTACCGTCAAAAAACGGGTAAAAATTATTTTTATGTAATCAAAACTGAGTCCTTAACCTTTGTCAACGGGATAGTTCATGAAGTTTATATGGACTCAAGATGAATTCATCGAATAAGTAGTGTTTAAAGATGTTCTAAAAGTTCATATTATGTACATCAATTTGCACATCCTAGATTTTTGTTATAATGGCGCGAAATTGCGTTAAAATCGTAGTAAATAAACGTGTTAATAAGCGACAGTGGCTGTCAAGATACTAGGGTGGGTGTTTCTATCTGTAAATCTTGGTCTATTCTTCCCTTAGTTTATTAGGTTAATGGTAATCAGTGTACTGTTACTAATTAAATTAGTTCTCTCCATCTTTAGTGAGCCTCAGAAAGAGCCATGTGTGAAGTATATTTTATCTTATTTATTATACATACTGACCCAACGATAATGGAACGTACCGTTATACGTTCTGCAAAATGTCTCAAGGTCATTAGCTATTATCTTTCGGGTTATGACCGCTACAAGTTTTTTGAAAGTAGAAGCAAAAAATCCTCATTTTTTGGGGTTTTTTAGTGCTCAAATAATTTACTTCTACGAATTGGCAGTAAAATGTATGTGACTGAGTTATTACATCTTATATCGGTTTAGCTGTTAAATGATTAAATGAGTTTAGTATATTGTTAGAATTAGTTCACCATTCTATTACTTCTTTCGGTAATAACGCAACTGTTGGGACTGAGTTAGTAAATCATTCAAGAGATGTTTTGGCTTTGCAAGCTACTTAAAACAGTGAATATATAGTGGTATAATATGAAGATGTGCGCGTCAGTTACATTATTGAAATGTGGCCGGAAAAGTGTTAATGTTCAGTTAGATGCAGAGCTCTAGATACAAAGTGCATGGAGAGTCCTTCCTCGGAGACTGACTTAGACCATGGGCACACTGAAGAGAATTTGGAAAAATATATAATATATTGACAAAAATCGTTGCTACCTCTTCTACGACAATGACCCGCCATAGTGATTTCTGTACAGTTGAAGAGAACCTGATTTGAAAATATTGATCACGAGTTCTCAACTGATTTAATTAAGAGAATATGACATGGTTGCTAAGCATCCATAAAGTAACGTCTTTGGGCAAATTAATTATGTGGGAGTGTTCCCTGTTTTTGGTTTCGTAGAATGTTAGTTTCCAAATTTTTTGAATGCATAGTATAATCCTTTAGAAGGAAACTATTAGGTATTAATTAATTCAATTCAACAAAAATACGATTGCAGATTTTGCTAAGAGGGAAAACTTACTTGGTCCAACATCTTAAATTATATTTTAAAAATTGGAAATCTTAACATATTTTGGATCATAAAACCCCCAAATAAGTAAAAAAACCACGGTCAGTGCTTATGTGTGTATTGTAAGATACTTTTAACATGTGCAAAATTATGAATCCGAAAAAAGCATGGAATTCTATATACAACTATTCTATTTTTTTTGGCAATGATGAAGCACACATGGAGATAATTACTCTTTGCTTTTTAATTTAAAACACTGCAGCTGGTAATAGAGTTGTTATAACAGAAGGAATGTATTGCATTTAGTAAAATTCTGTCCATTTATGCCAACCATATTCAACGAACGTAAACTTACTATAAAATTTAGCTTAAACAGTTTAATGAAAGAAGTTCAACGCTTGAACAACGCGGACATCTGTTAATAGATGGAAAGTAAGCATACAAAACCGCAAACAAGGAATAAGGTTTTTCTGTAGCAGTCAGTTACACGCGACCACTCAAAGTGAGAATTAATTTATATACTTTGTCAGTAAGACATCTGGATATTCAGCTTAAATGTTAGGGCAAACACACAAATTAAATAATATATAAAACACTAAATGTATATAAATATTAGACAGGATGGGCGATAAATAACTGACAAATTTGTCGCAGAACATGAAATCTGACATTAGTATATAATGCCGATTTCATTTTGAAGCTTTAGATGATTTATCATAATTGTTGTAGCGTCCTCTCAAAGTAAATCTGTTATTACGAGGGTGAATCAAATATGAACCGGACTTTTCTGTTTCTCGCCTTGTAGGTAATTCGAGTGGCGTGACGTCTCGATATATGTTAGGTAGGGATGTTAAGAAGAGGGGAGTTCGTCGGTTTGGCGAGGCGCTGTTAGTAGCATCATGTCAGAGCAAGAGGTGCATACGTCTGTTGCGCAACGTGTTGTTATCAAATTGTTGGCGCGGGAGGGCGTTAGACCGTCTGAAATTTTGCGTCGACTGTCTGCACAGTTCGGCAATGAAACACTTTCAAGGACCCAAGTGTACGACTGGCACAAAAAGTTTTCAGATGGCCGAGAGACAGTGGAAAATGAGCCTCATGCACGCCGTCCCACGACAAGCATCAATGAGGCGAATATCTACGCAATTCGTGAGCTGATTGAAGGTGACCGCCACAGTATTGGCAATTGCTGAACACGTTGGAATATCATACGGGAGTGCTCAATCAACCATTTCAGATGAGTTGGGTTACCGAAAAGTGTGTGCAAGATGGGTTCCTCGCCTTCTAAGGGAAGATCAGAAAGCAAACCGTCTTGCCGTATGTGAAAGGCTGTTAGCAAGATATCGAGCACAGGGGGATGAGTTTTTAAGACATATTGTCACCTGTGATGAGACATGGGTGCATTATACCCCGGAGTCCAAACGTGCAAGCATGGAGTGGCGAAAACCTGGAGAGGCAGCACCGCGGAAAGCCAAGACCCGTCTTTTTGCAGGGAAAATTCTTGCAACAGTTTTTTGGGATTCGAAAGGCGTACTGCTGATCGATTTTCTGCACGAACGCCGTACGATTAATGCTGAGTATTACTGCGAACTACTCCAACAAGTGAAACATGTCTATCGGCAAAAAAGGCGGGATATGTCTATACGAAGTGTGATTTTGTTGCATGACAACGCTCGGCCACATACAGCTGCATTGACTCGAGGAAAATTGAACAAAATGCATTGGGAAACCCTTGAACACCCGCTTTACAGTCCTGATTTGTCGCCATGTGACTACCACATGTTTGGGCCACTTAAAGAAGAACTGGGAGGCCACCACTTTGAGGACAACGAAGGTGTAGAAAGGTTTGTGCGCAATTGGTTATCGACACGACCAGTTTCATTCTTTGAGAAAGGTATTAAAACACTTCCGATTCGGTGGGAAAAATGTATACATAAGAGAGGAGACTATGTAGAAAAATAATATGTATTAAAATTTGTATTGATAGTACCAATAAAATTTTTAAAACAAAAGTCCGGTTCATATTTGATTCACCCTCGTAGTTTGCGAACATTAAAGCAATTTTAGGTGAAAACATATCAATACAATACGTCAATTATTGGCTTGAAAATTCAACATAAACTGATCTTGGAAATGCAGTCTCGAAATCATGCAATTCACCGACACTATAGCAACGATACGTTGCGAACTTAATATTAAATATGGCAAGATTCTGGAGTACACATAATCAAGATGCTATTTACGATCGGTCATTATATTGGAAATTGAACCCACTAGGTAGGGTTTGGGTAACGAACATTATTGGATCTTCATGTTTGAACATGGTGTCGACAGGGATGCAATTGCCACTCATGATAGCTTTCGACATTTGTACAGAACCATTTGAATCAATAAATATAGTATTTGGAACTCCCAAACATGTAGTTTCTGAAAGAAAGGCAACGAGTCATACAACAAGCGGTACTGTTCCTGACTGCCTGAATTATCATTTTGGTGATAAATTCTGATTTATTGCTTATTAATATTTCTGTTTAAGGATTCCTTAAAGTTACTGTCTAAAGAAGCAAACTAAAAATTACTAAAAAATCGTGATGCTATTTTGAACATACCACTGAAAACTTAACAAAAAGGGACAAAAAATATATTAACCTTTTTGGAAGAAGAATTGCCGAGTACTCGGCCAAAAAAACCTGGGCACCAAAATTGAAACACAGGGAGATCAATAGTAAATGTTGATTGTTTTGAGTGTCTGAAGATCTAACTTTCAAATTAAACAATAAAGGTAAACAGTAACATTATTCACGTACCAGTTTAAGTAAACTGAATATTATAAATGTACATGAAGCATGGGATTCAGCCTGCAACTGATGGCGTTTGGTCTAGAGAGTGGCAATTCACATACGATTTGACATCAAGTTTTTCTCACATCTAAATCACCTTCGGTTATTGTATTTCTTTGATTAGAAATCACTGCAATATATAATTCCACAGCTTTGGATCAATGTTAAAAAACTTGGTCGTTTTATCTACCGCCTAGTCCCACATCGACCTGTTTCAATAAATTAAAGTCCGATCAACCAAACCAACGAAATTGTCGTTGTTGTTTCAAACAAACTTAAAACCGGTTGGTAAAGCTGAGAAGATATCGGCTCTCGAAGAATCGAATATAACCAACATGCATTGTGCAACTAAGTTACAGAAATTACAATGAGTCAAGAATGTTCACATCAACCTCAGAGTTTCGTTTATAAAAAAGTAAAACTTATCACTGACATCACTTACCACTAACTCCAAAAATTATTTCGTTCAAGAAGAAAGAAGTTAATCCAAATTGGTGCGTTTCAAAAACAACACTAAGAGAATAGTTGCATTCACATCATCACATGTCACTTAAACCATCAAAGAACCTTTGTTAAAGCACTTCATTGAAACGAATACAGATAAAAGGGCACTTAAGTCGTATCGACTTCTGCGGTCACAAAAATCAAAAGCCAAGCACTCTACGCGCCGTGTACTGAGAAGACTTTTCCTCTCACTCCGAGTTGTGTAAGAAGATTTATCTACCGGCTTCGAAGATGCTGGTGCACGACACTTGATTCACGCACCAACAACGGTATACTGGTCGTGCAAATGAAGCTCGCCGTGGAAGGCCTCACCGTAGTTAAGACCCGCCGGTGATACGGCTCGGAGAGGGGTTTGCTTCTTTGAATGCGATGAATTACTAGTCGTAGATGATGCAGTAGAAACGATAAAGAAAACGATGAAACTTGTGCAATTCATTTATCTACCTACATATTACAATTAAATTTGTTCACTTTTTTTAACGAATAGACTGTTGAACAAGATTACGACAATATCGATTGGTTCTGATTTTCATGTTACCCGAATAATATTTTACTTAAAATAACAAAACAGGTTTCAGAGTAAATATAAATATTAGGAGTTTTAAATATGACCATACATATGAATTTGTTATTCAAAAAGTGTTTCTATCGGATTATTGGATCAAATATGGCTTAAAAGAAGTATACGATGGACAAATTGCAGCTACTGAAATTGTTAAAACTCAAATTAAAATCATTTTTGTTGTTTAATTTACGATGATCTTCAGTATTTCAAATCAATAATGACAACATGGAAAGCACCAAGTTCACAACGGAAGAATAATCGCATCATCCCCCCAACTTGATCATACAACGTATGGCACCACACTTAGGGGCAAATTCACTAAACCCCAGATATCCTAGATTTAGAGTTTAGCTCGGTGGGAATCCTTGCCAGGTTATCAGGTCCGTGGTTGGCGTCGTGGCTGCAGTTTCCCGTTAATTTTCTGACAGGACAGCTTTTTGTATTAGTTGGTAAATATGTTCGTCCAGACCAAGGTATTATAGATTATTTAAATTTATAGTTTTGGGAGTGCTCCTAGAATTTACATAATAATTGGTACGGTTCGTGGTTCGTGTGTTATTGATGTCCTACTGGGCTTTTATTAGAAATTCCAAATCCGTGTATTTGACTGTTTAATATTTAAATTATTGTTGTTTGGGATTGCTTTGTCAAATAAGGTTGATTTTCTCGAGAGTTTATCTACCAAAACTATATCAAGTCTATTCTGAGCAAGAGTCCGATCGGTCATTATTTATGTCATATTATTTTTTGTAGCTCTCATTTGACCATCCGCTATGTATGCAAATATATGAAAATATTTGTGTCGACGCTCATGAACTGGCTTATCTTAATATGTACACCTAAGCTAAAGAATAATACATGTTACCCCACTCAATGGAAACATGTTAAACGACTGTAACGAAGAAACAAGAAATTTATAGTACCTACTATATTTCTGGTAATAAATTTGGTGAAAGCCATATTTATCAGTTTCAATTAGAAAATTCAACAATAATAAGTTTAAATAAAATTTTGAATATTGTAACATGTAACATGCAACAAACATTGAAACTGTTCATATAAATAACACAATTGGTTTATATTAAAATAAGATATACATTGCAAAAGTTTTAGAGCAACTTTCTTGTCTACAATCTGAACTAATATTTGCGACAAATAACTCTTTTAGTACCCTCTCATGAAAGCTGTCTTGGTAAATTATGAGCTCTAGGTTGAGCACAGAAGTGGAAGAAAAATACATTACTTCTCATTCTTGTTGAGTACTCTTTTTTCATAGCTAGCACTTATTTTTTCTATAAAAACCATCTTCAGATTTGCAGGGCTGCAAAATGATTATTATAAGTTGTTGGCCTACGAACAATTTTCTCTACAATTCAGGACAAGTCAACAGGTGAATGATGGTCGCTGGTCATGCTCACTGGGTCGCTTAATCTCTTGTCCCGTCCAATTTGCCTGGCAATACTTGGCGATTGTTTGTCGGTGATGCGTAGCGGCAGTGGCTCAAGTAAAGTGCTGTTCCTTCTGAATTACCCTTTCCTGGTGCCAGTTGATGTTATGGTGTTCGGTGAATGGGTGATTATCTAATCCAGACTTTGTTAACTATCCCCTTTGAGTAGCTGTGCCGTGCTTTTTAACCCTGGTCTTCAGTGTTCGCTTAGTCTCCCCAATGTATAGATTGCCACATTCATAGGGTATTCTGTATATACAGTTTGTTTGTTAATGCAGCGATTGCGTGGTCACATGAAAAAGGTGTAACTGTCTCTAATACATGGCATTGAATGATTAAAATATCTCGCATATGGTGTTTACATCAATTTTGTTTTTCATGTAGTGCTAGCAGTTTTTATAATAAATGTCATTAATTTAGCAAATAATCTTTGGCATATTGGAGTCTCCATGAACCTAGATACTCAGGCTCATTTTTTAATCCAGTTCATGGAAACATATAAAATTGAACCCATATTTTTAAGTGAATGAGTATTTACAACAACAGCTTTGTTTAGTAAAATTGTGTGTTTTCAGTTGAACATATGTGACCTCAATATTGTTTTCTGAATGATCTCTTTAGTTTTTATTTTTTCTGAGTTCGGAAATAACACAACATAAATTTGAAAGTCTGTATATTTCAAAAGTCCAAACGTTTGAAGGTCTAAATCAGACTCCGTTTTCAATGGTATTACACAAAATAAACAAGAAATTAAAAAATTAAAAGAATTGGCAATGACAAATATCGTAATCACAATTCGGCATTAATGTTTGACAATAAAACTGATCTAACTAAGGGAATTTCCTGCAAATTTGATATATACAGGGTAGCACAAATTTTCTTAAAGATCATGTAAAAATTGGAAGAATTTGAAAGAGTTATCTTTAGAATTTCATGTGCCGTTCCTAGGTACGACTTTGTTATGAGATAGTGCATTCGCCAAAAATGAGACCAAAGAAATTCTGATGTTCCAGAGATCTCATTAAAGTTTTTAGGGAAAACCTAGGAAAAACCTTATGAAATATCCCGATATAGGATTGTTCAAAAGGATATTACCATTATTAATTTCATCCTTGATTATTGGCAACTATGAACAGCTGAATTCTATAGAAGTACTAGTTAAACAATCGCTTTCATTTAATAAAATTAAAGCAGACTCTTTCGGCTTTCGTTTTGTGTTGTGTTCTTCTTTATGTAATTTGGTTGAATTTTGAAATTATATGTTATGACCGAGGTTCCAGGCATATTCACAAATTTTTGACTTTTCGAATTTAGTGCATTCGCCAAAAATGAGACCAAAGAAATTCTGATGTTCCAGTGATCTCATTAAAGTTTTTAGGGAAAACCTAGGAAAAACCTTATGAAATATCCCGATATAGGGTTGTTCAAAAGGATATTACCATTATTAATTTCATCCTTGATTATTGGCAACTATGAACGGCTGAATTCTATAGAAGTACTAGCTATACAATCGCTTTCATTTAATAAAATTAAAGCAGACTCTTTCAGCTTTCGTTTTGTGTTGTGTTATTCTTTATGTAATTTGGTTGAATTTTGAAATTATATGTTATGACCGAGGTTCTAGGCATGTTCACAAATTTTTCATTTTGTGTAATACCATTGATAACGTCGTCTGATTTAGACCTTGAAACGTTTGGACTTTTGAAGTATACAGCTTTTCATGTTTATGTGGTGTTTTTCCCAACGAACTCAGAAAAAATAAAAATCTCAATATTGTTTCTAGAGCAGTCTTCCTAATTCTTTGGGAATGTAATTGATTGAGCTAACGATCCAGTTGTGTTGCTTTATCTTCAGTTAGTGCCAAAGATCAAATTGGGGGTGTAGTATATTTTCTGTAATAAATGTTTCTAGCAATAAATAAGTTATGCGGAATGCTTACCAGTCTTAGATTAGTATTGTTGCACATAGTTGACTCGGCAGTATAGTCTTAAATTCGATTTTCCTTTCAGATCTGATCACAAAACTATTCAACTTTTATATAATTCTCCTAGTCCTAGCCTTGTTGTTTTCGTTTTTTAAGTTCAGTATAATTTTTATATGAAGAAAACTCTGTTCCATCTTTAACTTTAGCGCTTTCTTCACAAAAATTTAATAACTATTATAAGTGGAAATTCAAGTCCTAAAATAGGTTTCATATTGGACAGTCAATTCCGTCCAAACATTAGAACTGCTGTATTTTAGACAATCATACATTTGATTAGTTTGGTTATTAACCAAATATAGAAAAAAAAATCGATTGTCTGTTTCATTCATCTTTTGTTCGATTTCTTTAAAGGGAATGTAAAAGAGTTCCTTATTTTATCTAAATACTAGCAACCCGTCCCTGCTTCGCACGGGTCCTTTACAGAAAATATAAACTACCCTTTGTTACTTGGAGGAGATGCAGATTTCGCAAAAATTTGTTGAGTAGTTTTTGAGTGAAATGGTAACAAACAAAAAATCAATTATCTTTCCAGGTTATGCATAATATTAATTCAGATTATTTTTTGATTAGCAATTATTTATGAGGCAAACAAAACAGAAAACATTTAGATTAGATGCAACGTATGTTCGTTGTATACGACATTATTAACCTGATTACTTATAAAACGAACAAATTTCTACTCCTGCCAAGCAAATAGCCAGCGGGGGTTCAAACACCCCCCGAAATTTTGGAAATTTTGTTTTCAAGATTAAATTTTAACCCGCTAATAATCTAATAAACTTTTTCATAATCATCATAATCATCAATCAAAAAAATTATCCAAGCCCCCAAAAAATTATCCAACCCACCTCAAAAAACAAAAATCTCCTGGCTACGACCTTGATCAAAACAACTTTTAATGTTTAACCCTGCGCTTTATTAATTGTCATTCCAAACGCTATTTTTACGGGAAATGGTAGCCGTTTAAATTGGATAGACAATTCTGAGGGGTATCATGGGAATTCTTGGTATAAAAACAGTTTCACCATTTGCGCTGCCAGATAATATGATACATTCGATCAAAAAAACCTTAAATTGACTACTTTGAATCTTGTATCGTTCCACAGTTTCAGTGGACTCAAATATCTTTGTAATATAAAAGGAGCACCTACTTTTAATATTAATTTGAAACAAATTTAGTTTCTTAGTGGATATGTTCTAATATCCGGATAAAATTGTTCAATAACTTTTGTACCAAAACAGAAATATTGTTAAAATTTACATAGACATTTCCTGCTTAAAATTCACCATTTCCTATTTTCTTACCCTCTAATTACTCTAATACAAAGACTACTCAAAGAAGTAGGGCCTTTTACTACTGGAGTAACATCTACGGCTTGGACGCGCGGCGCAGGGTCAGGGGGAGAGGTCGAATCACGGCGACACGAAATTAATTTCGTTGCGTGTCACATATTTTGATTTTGCTGTATCTTCGAAGGTATTCATTTAATTTGCATGATGTAAAGGGAAAAATATTCTTCATGAAATGCTCAAGCCAACTAAGGTATTTAAAATAATAAGGATTAATATCGTATTTATCTAAATAGCGTTCCAATTACCGCTTTATAATTGCCCATTTTTTTAAGTATAAAATGAGTCTAGCTTGTTATCCTTAAGAGATCCGTGACTTTTTTGTAGACCTCTATAAGATACACAATTTCACTGTTTCATTATTTTGCTATATCTCAAAGGGTTTAGGCAGCGTTTTCGTTTTAAAGGCCCCAGACGGGTTATTTTTTTCTGACACCTCCAACAATTTATATAAAAATTTAACAAATCATATACTAAAATCTTCCTCGAGAACCACTCTATCCACTAGTGAAAACAGCATGAAAATCGGTACGGTGGTTTTTCAGTTTATTGCGAACAGACAGACAGATGCGGCGGAGGACTTAATTTTATAATATGTAGTCATGGTGTATTATATGCACTGATAAGGATGATCATGGTAACTGCAACATATCAGTGCTGAGTTCCACTTTGAGACTGTTTTTATGTAGAGTTTAAATTGCTAGTACGCAATTGTACCGTATTCTCACTTCTATAGGTCAGCGATCATTCATCACTTCTAAAAACCAATTGATCTGCCGCAGCCGGCAGCCCGAGTCGCTTAACATTCGCAACAATGGGTATTGCTCTTTCGCGAATGTTCCTGAATCTTCTGCCACCTCTTCCTGAGTATCTTGTTAATTCCTTCGGGGGTACCAATTGTTTATTCGGTTTATTGGGTTTTAGAACAATAATTAATTTTTGGAAATTTTTCAGAGGCCAAAAAAATGAAATGTAACATTATTCTTAACCCATTGATATGTCATAGCATATTATCCTATGCCTATTTACTTCTTGTTTTTTTAAATATTTTTCTAATACCATACTATGCCTATTCCGTTGATTTATAATTAAGTATATAACATAAATCTGCTATGAGTTACAGCTAAAATATATGTATTATCAGTCCATTTTTTTCTGAAATTTGGAATATTATAGAATCAAATCCCTGTGCAGGGTTCGAATGTAATATTTAATTTTATTGCATTAATGATGTATGTATTTATGTTGGTTAGTTTATTGCTGTTACAACCCTAATCAATGAATCATGAAACATAGATGACAAGTATTTATCAAGAGTGGAATGCTTTATATGATTGTCTACATTGATAGGACGACGCAAATCAACCCTACAATTCGAATATATATTTTTTGTTTTATTATTTTAGACTTAGCTTGTTCAATCTAGAAGTAAAACTTCACAAATAAAAGACTGGTCTAATTAGAAATTTTATTCTATTGTATTGTATTAATTGACTGTTTAAGACGTTTATCACTTGTCATTCAGACATCAAATGCACGTCTCAATGGCTAGGGGCAATATTGTTAAAGATAATTGTTAATCTTGACATGTGAACATGTTTGCAAATGAATCTAAAATAGGAGAAGATTGACACGCCTGTAGCATTGTGAAATAAATATCTCACAAAGAAGATAAAATATAAATTAATTTAGAGATGCTTTCACTTAATATAAAAGCTTCTTTCATAAATAATTTGCAATGAATCTCCTCCTTATAGGTCACTACTTTTTGTGTAAACTTTCTTTATGTTATTATAACAAGAGAATTCCGGCTTTTGTGAAAACGCTAATTTACAGGAGTACTGCTAAAATACATACATACTTTAAGAGTGTACATATAATTAAGGCAAATTTCAAACCAACATCAAAGAATTAGAAAAACTTTGTTTAGAGATTGTATACTATACCAGAAATTTAAAGCTATATCTTAATTGAATTTCATTTTTTTCTAGTTTTATTAGCATAGATCGTGTATCTTCATAGCATAAATAATATATAAATTAAATAACTACTTTAGGTAAAAAAAGTACCCTTAAAATATACGGATTATATTACATACAAATGGAACATTTTTAGTCTGTTTGTATGAATCGCCCCCCAAGATTTCATACAAAAAAAAAATAAAAAGCTAACACAGTAAACTGTTTTCAGTCAGTTGCTACTCAAGGGTTAACAACTACAAAATACTGTCTTAAGAATAAACAACAACAGAATATGGAAGTTAGGAGATTAAGTAACCTTTGAAGGGTTAGTTTCCTTCCACAAAAAATTATACATACCAAACTATCCTGATCTGTGACAATTTGACACAAGTCTCATCATGTTGTGATAATATCCTAAAATTTATTACTTTTGCAAAATAAAACAGATTTTAATTTCTGAACTATTTTAGAAAGAAAACGAGTTTCCTGGATAACAACATTGTTAAATGTAACGCAAGTAAAAAATTCTATTTCTATTCCATAGAGCGTAGTGTAAATAATCATTTGATATGATATGTGGTTGCAATATTACATCCAATGGGGTGAAATATGCTTAAACAAAACTTAATAGTGATTTGACTGACTGTTTTGGTTTAAAACTTTCATAGTATATTATTAGGTATGCATCATAAGTTTCACATACTTCCTCTGAAGGAATAAAGTTGACAAAACATACTTCAATATACATTGGAATAGTTCTCATTAAAATATTTCAAGTAAGTACATTTTAATGTTTAAATATTTACCAAATTTGCACAATGCTATTGTGTTCATTTTCCGATCAATTTGATTTCATTAAAGATAAAAGGCTATTTAATATTCACACATTTACCTATAATTTAACATTATTGAAGCGTAATAAATTCGTAAATATTGCCAGATAATTGAACAAAATTTACAAATATTTAATGGCAATCCGGTAATATATTTCGATTTGAATATTTTTATATTCATTTACAGCTAAACTTTGTGAACCAAATGTACCGGAAACAGTTTGAAATTCCTAACTTTCTACAAATATCATTGATCTTTTTAATAATGGGGCAATAAAATAATGCTTGTCAACTTACGGAATTCCAGTTAAACTTCTTGCCTTAAAGTCAACCTTACCTGAAAATAGAATAAGTTAAATTAATGATACCCCAATATAATAATTTATATAAGTTATTTCTTGTGAAAACTTTTTTAACCAAAATCAAAAATGAAGATTGTCTGAATTACCGTATGTCTGTATGTGCAAGATTTACTGATTTCATTTTAAATATATAGTTCAACGAGTCGACAGATTGCTGTATTTGCTTTATCAAGTCAACGATTTATAATTTGGCTATAATTTATTAATGATTTTAAATTCATAGAACGAAGTGGTGTATATTCACACGATATGGCAGTGGGTAGGTAACGAAATCGTTTTGGTATGTATATGAATGGTTTTCTTATATGCTGAAGGTTTTGTCAAAGCCTATCTCTATAAACCGAAATGTTGAATAATCACAGTATACGTCAAACCAGCTGAATACGAAATTCTGTCGAGATAATAATTTCTAATTTTCTGCTGTAAAAATAGGAACTCTTCGTGAAAGTAATGATTCTAAATAAAAAGTAATATTGCGAATAATCAAAGTGTAAAACCGATTCAAATAAATAATGCCAACAAAAAGGGATATTCCCGAAAATCATTTGGAAAATCAAAAATTCCCAAGTACACGTAACTCTCAACAACATCAACCTCAAAGACGACCAAATCCCCCAACTTTTGTCAAACAGTGTTCGTTTTGCAAACCAACAGGACAATTGTAGGTATAACGAATGCTTAACGAGACAACGACAACAACAACTACACCAAAATTTTAATAATAATAATTCACAACGATTAATCAATCTAGATCGAATATTGAACGCAATAGGTATCCCAAACAACAGAATCGACTACCAGTGGACAGAATCCAAGTCCTAATCAACCTCGACCAAATCCCAATTTCTACAGAAACCAACAACAAAGAACACACCACTTCAAACAAGAAGAGTTCTACAATCTTTCGAACAATTACACAAACTTCTTCCTTGTTCTAATTCATATTACCAAGACGATTATTCTTATTCAGATCCCAAAACATTTTTGAAAGTATTCTGAATTCCCCCCTGCATTACCCGAAGACCGACAACAACATGTTTGAGAAGTACTTACAGTAGACAAACCACCTGATACACAAATCTGCAATCTTCAAACCCAGCTCGAAACAATGAGTTTAGTCGACGACTTCAACCTCAATCTGAATTTTCCGGCACAAACTTTCCTATAAACCTAATATTTATAGTTTTTGTATTTTTAGCTACTACTAATTTCATATGAAGATGTGTTTTGAATATCCAATAACAAAAGAAATTGTTTGCTGTTATTGACTATCGAAAATGAACCTTGTCTTGGAATTTAGCACTCAATTGTAAATATGCTTCCTATTTTTCCACTAGATTTATGATCTGAATGGAGTTGGTCGTTACTTGGTGGAAATTAGTAATCATGATGAAATAATATTATTATTGAATTTCACTTTATTTAGACACACTTGGGACAATTGTTTCGCTACATTGTGGCTTATTGTAAGAAGAAGCTACAATGTAGCGAAACAATTGTCACAAATGTGTCTAAATAAAGTTATATTCAATAATACTGTTTATTATTTCATCATGAGATTTATGATCTTTAAGGTTTTTCCACTAAATTTAGTCATATTCGTTATCACAATTCCATGTTTCCCCTGTGAACAATATTTGTATTTAAATTTTAATTCTCTGATCCCATATTATTACACTCTATATTTATTTCATAACAATATATATATGCATATTCATAAAGGTGTTAAATATTAAGTTTCTCCGGGGTTATTGAGCCAAAATCCTTCTACCATATTATCGTTCGGTGTTACCAATGAAATTATATACGGATCGATGAGGAAAATAACACCGTATAGGTAAGACTGACATAAGAGGATTTAGAGTGGAAAATATACAGCAAGCGCCGGGAATTTTTTATCAAGTTTCGTGCTCAATTGGCTTCAACTTAAACCTTAGTATGTTGCACACGCAACTGAATTCTCATAGCGTCTCCTGATACGTGGAAACTAGGTGAATACCAGCAAGTGAAAAATGTTACATATTAAAAAAGAGCAGTGTTAAGAAGTAACAAATTTAGGTACAAGAGATATTTAATATAGAAAATGATGCAGTTTTCCACCTAGATAACAAGAAATGTAGAAGACGTACCTAACAGATGTAGCAAATTCCATACATGAACTCTATGAATTAATTAAATTAGGGACGCATAGCACCTTAAGAATCATAAATTGTAATACCTAATAAGACATTAAAAAATCGCCAATTAACTACTCAAATGATATCCTGGAATTGTACTAGTATGACAAATTCTAAAGAAATAACTGTTTAATCTTTTTGAAAATATAAATAGCGAATATCTACTAAACAGAGAGAAAATAGTAGAACAAACGAACGAGCTCCAGTGTTGGCTAATGTATCTTTAAAAATCGATTAAAATGTTTTTCCAGAAAAAAAACACAAAATGAAAGTTAGAAAATCAATTAATAAATCCCAATCAGATTTACCCCCCCCCCATCAAAGAAAGAGAAATATTTCAATGATTTGTCCCTCCAAAAAAATCAAAACCATAATCATGAACTTGCGCGAATATGACAAGTGTCACACTTATCATGTGATAATATCCGGGAATAGAATCGAACTTTGCTCAGAAGTTGGAAAATTTACGTCGGCTAGTGTTGGGGAAGGTCAATTGACCACAGTCATGTGACCAGGCAATGACAAGTCATATTCGATTAATTGTTCAAAAACTGTATACAATATTTTGTTTTTCTAACCTTATCAACATCTTTTGTGCATATATTTGTAACCAGACGAGATTATACACCTCCTTCTGCGACGAAAAAAGATACTTGTGAATCCCAGAATAGTTATGGCACCCGCATTGCGACATCATTTACAGCTGTTGTGGTTCGCCAAAACTTCCAAACAATTGCAAAGCGTGTATATGTATTCACTTCAGTATGTTCTTCTACTGTCAGTTATTACGATATTTATTTTTCATTTTACCTCAGTTATGTTGTTTATGTTATGTTTAGGTGAATCAAAATAAAAAAAACGGAGTTTATTAGAGAAATAAATGAAAGATACAAAGGAATGGGGAAATGTAATTATTATGGATACAAAATAATATTTGAATGAAGTGCGAAAGAATTAAAAATCAGTTTGACAGAATATGTAAGTAATAGTATATATTGTATAAATAGTTGTGTTTTGAAAAATTCAAGCCTAGTAATTCATTTTTCTAATTTGTTGTTTAAACTCTTACTATAATTTAGCTAGACATCAAGTTTGTATCTAGCAAACTATTTGTTGTTGAAAATTATGTAATATTTTAGTTAGTCGGATAAATGTCTCTGTGATCCTGTAGGAATTAGAAACCTGTCAAAGATGTACTTTTATATATACACAGCATGTTAAACCAGAAACAAACAGTTGTTTTCAGTACACCAACACAGATCAATCTTGTCACGGTGAAGGTGAAACCGTATTCACCCGATGGAGACAAAATGCCCTAAATCCTCAGGTGAAAGTTCAAAGTGCCAAAAGCTATAAAGAAAATCACAACTACAATTTTTTAAAATCAATCGACATGTCATGTAGTGGAACCACAATGCAGCATATCTTCTTGAAACGTATATAATGTAAAAATGTAAAATGCCTTACACCTATCTTCAACTGTTTTCAGTTTTATTACAAAAATTAACATAAAAAAAAGGAAATTATTTTATTTCACAAATTCGCTAGATTACACTAAAAATACTGATTATTTCTTAATAATATGAAAAAAAAAACATTAATCTCAATGAAGGAAATGTTCAAAAGGTTCGCCGGGAACGTCTTGGCAACATGCTAATCTGGTATAGAAAAGTCTTTTTAACGTTACTCAACATCACAGGAGTGACTGATTTAATTGCAAACTTGATTCGTCTTTTTAGGTTATCTAAGATGAGGGGTTTAATTTTGTAGACAGTACTTTTGACATATTCCCACAAAAAGTAGTCCAATGCCGTTAAATCAGGAGATCGTGCCTCCCAATACACCGATTTGGAAAAATTTGGTTCAGGTACTGCCGGAGATTGATTTCGTAATGTTGCGCTACTTCATCTTGCTGAAACTAAATTGTATTGGCAGGAACTTGTGGATTTTCTGGATCAGGATATATGTTTGTCAAAGTTGCCACGACATTATTTTGGAGCAGTTCTAAATATTTATCTCCATTAAATCAATGAAAAAGGGACTTACGATATGATTTCTAACAAAACTCCAATGTTACTTACCTTACGGCGAGCAGATTGGTTCAGTCTTTTTCTCAAAAACACACTTTGAAACTTCACTTTATTAAACTTGTCACACTGAAGCACAATTTGTAAATAACTAACACATTCTATCAAATGAAATAATAATTGCCCCCTGACATTTCAGGTAAAAAAAGGGTAGGAGGTACTTAAAGGGATTATTGTTTTATGTTTGTGATGATGATAAAGTGAAGTTTCAATTAAGTAATTACGTTTTTTAAAGAGATTACTGATGGCCCAAATGTCGAAATTCAACGGTAGTTATTAAGATTTCTTTTGGCAAAGTATATGGACGAATGGTGTCCCCTAGCGACCGGAAGTTTAACAGAGGTAGTTAGCATTGTAAAAATGGTGCTATAGCCAAAAATCGGATAAAATAATTTCTTTATATTAATTAATTAATACTGACTGCTTGGTAGTTTTTATCAGCCATAACTTTCTACACCACACTGCCACATTTGGATAATAAGAACGAAAGTTGAGGTATGTGTGAGTGTGGGTAGATTTTCTGTTCTTTTTCAAATGACTAAATAATTATAGTAGTTGGTTACTCTGCTAAATTTCTAAAGTATAGTCGTTATTTGTTATTGATGTCATTTTATTATTCATTCAACTAAAGTAAAGATTTATTAAACTCTTTGGAAAAAAATATTTGCTCTTCAACTTTGTCCATGAAAATATTGCTTATGGCTGGTGAAAGACATGATCCATGGCCAAGTCAAAATCTTGTATGTAGAAGTCACCGTTAAGTTAAAATACATTGTTTTGTAGAAAATATTAGTAGTCGCATTATTGAGTCGAAGGACAATTGCGTTCATTTACTCAAGAATCATGTCCTAATCGTTCACTTAGAATAGGAAGTGTTTTTCCCACAGCAGTACAAAGTTTACAATGTCAAATATGTTAGAGTGGAAGTATTTTTGTATTGAATAAAATCAAATTGTACACTTTCTTTAATTGCCGTTACGAAGCATTTATTAAATTTATTTGTTTCCCGACTTGACCATAGAATGTATGGCAGCACACTCCCTCTAAGGCAAGCATAGCGTGCTTTTAGGGGAAAGTTCACAAAACCCCAACTATATTAGATAACAAAAGGGTTTACCCCTGTGGGAGCCCTTGCTAGGTTTTCAGGCCCGTGGTTGGGGCCGCGGAGGCACTTTCCCAAGAATTTCCTGACCGTCCGGGCTGTTCCTAACAGGACGCCTTTTGCATTTGTTGGTAAATATGTTCGTCCAGACCGAGGTATTTTAAATTGTTTAATAGATGTTTTGGGACAACTCCTGTCGTTAACATAACAATAAGTACAGTCCGTGTGTTGTTCATGTCCCACTGAGTATTTATTTGAAATTCCAATTGGTTATTTTCTCATCCTGTTTGATAATTATATTATTGTTACGAAATTTACCCAAAGCCGAGCCTGTTTCATTTCAGTACGACAACAAATGCTTTAAGATAAAAAAAACGATTCTCGAAAAGACTCGGCAGCGGAAGGAGTTATGATGATTTTTACTGGAGAATTCGACGCTGGTGTTATAAAGGAAGCACCCCACGATCGCCAGTTCAGTTATACCGCGACGACTAGCGTATATGGGATTGTTATTGTATTTGAATCAGCTGTTTTAATGTAAATAAAGTTCTAGAAAAGTGAAAGTGAATATAATTTTTATAATTTTAAAATTGAACCCACGGACTTTACAGCAATTTGGTGTTAGAAGTGAAGGATTAAGTGCAGTTAAAATCATAATTTGATTTATGGAAACTCGTAGTATGGAAAAAACCGACGAAACTACAAAAAAAAATTATCAAACAGGTTACGGAGGGACTAGACGAAAAAATAGCACAGATTCTAGAAAAACGTGACAAGAAGGAGAAACAACATCAAGAAGAAATTCAACAAAGGTCAGTGAAATCTTTTGATGATAAACTTAAAGTTGAATTAGGAAATCTCGTCACTAATATCGATGAAAAACGTAAAATAGAATTAGAAAATCTTGTCACTACGATGAAAAGCGAACAACAAAATCTTGTTTCTGCAATGAAAAGTGAACCACAAAATCTTGTTTCCACGATGAAAAGTGAACAACATAATTTAATTGAAGGATTATTCTCGAAATTTGAAGAAAAAAAAGATCACATTGAATTAAAACGACAAAATGATTTTAAAGTAACTGCAGAAAAAAGACAACTGCAATTTGATCAATTAATGCAAATTGTATAGCAAGTTAATGAAACAGTTAATGAAAGAATGCAAATAGTTGAATCTGACATAAAAGAAATAAACGATGACATAAAAATCCTAAAAAATAATGTGGAGGCCCTTGAAACCAAAGTAGATGACATCGATTCCATACAGAGCCAGGTGAAATTTGAAATCAGTGCTATTCAAAGTAAAGTAGAAACAGAAATTAAAAAAATACAACAGGACACACAGCGAGGAAAATACCAGAACACCATGAGTACCAAAGGTTCCGTTAGCAAACCACCCACATTTGATGGCAGCTCATCTTGGCCCATGTATAAACGACAATTTGAAGCCGTGGCTACAGCTAATGGATGTGATAAACAAGAAAAATCCACGTCTCTGGTAATTTCGTTCAGAGATCCGGCACTAGAACTCCTCCAAAGCATTCCAGTCGATGAACAAGGAAATTTCGACAAGATCATCGCCATCCTAGACAAACCATACGACAATCAATCCTTGAGCCAGGTATACCAAGTCCAACTGAGTGGAAAAACGCAAAAATCCGGTGAAAGCCTCAAAGAATTCGAAGCAGAAATTAGACGGTTAGTACACTTGTCCTACCCAGACCTGCCAGAGGAAACGAAAGACCAGTTGACCACACAGAGTTTCATAAACGGAGAGATATGGAAGTACAGGGAAATCTAAGTGGCGTCAAGAAAAGTAATGAAGCTCTACTTCGGGCTTTGGAAGTAGAGGCCGTCATGAACATGTCCAAGCCGAGGGTCCGAGCAGTTTGCTTCAACCAGGAAGAGTCAGAGTCACCATTTCAAGCGCTGCTGGCTGGCCTGAACAAAATATTAGAACGGTCACAAAGAACTGGCACCAGAGGGGCATGTTACCGCTGCGGACGGACAGGGCATTTCCAACGTGACTGCCGAGTAAGGCTACCGGAACGATCACCAACCAGGGGTAGCCAACAAACCGACCTTACCAACCAGGGAAACTCCAACCAGTCAGCATAAGGGGGCGAATGCTGACTCACCCTCCACCAGCCCCAGGACAGTATCCATCCGGGGATTTTGCCGAGATAGCGGGAGCCTAGTCATCAGAGGCACCATCAATGGGCGAGCAGTTACCATCACCATCGATACCGGCGCCGCTGTGTCCAGTGCCAAGTCCAGGGTCTTGAGAAATCAGAAATTCAGCCAGTTACCAATAACATCCAGCTCAGAACGGTCACCGGCGAGTCCATGTCAATATATGGGTGAGGCAGATGTAGTGCTACAGATAGGGGACAACATGATCCGGCATAGGGTCCTTGTAGCGAATATTGAGGACGATTTTATACTGGGATTGGACCTAATTAGCCAGCATGGATTTATGTTCGACCCGAGATATGATGTTCTTCGGTTCCTAAATGAGGAATTTGTATTGACACGGCCCGTCAACACATCAGTCAGCCCCATAAAAATTTTGGCAAAGTCTTCAGCTAGAGTTCCCGGTCGAACGGAACAGATTATTCATGGGCAGCTAGACAGCAATCCTGGGAGCTGCGTTGGTATGGTGGAGCCCGTACACTCAGCTCATGATTACTTAGTTGGACGGGCTATAGATAAAACCGGACGAGATATACCAATCAGAGTCCTGAATTTGTCCAACAACGACATCAGAATTGCCAAAGGTCAAGAGATAGCTTGTTTCGAGCCAGTACAGACCATCATCAATTGCGAAGAAGAGTACCAGACGTCGGTGAAGGAGACAGGGCCCAGTAAAGAGTTCCTACAACAGTTTGCTGACCATTTGAAACACTTGACATCAGAGAACCAGAAGAAAGCCAAGCAATTTATCACAAAACACTGGCGAATTTTTAACAGTAAAAATGGAACCACCGGTCGCACGAACATTATCCAGCATCGAATAGATACCGGAAAGGCTCAACCCATCAGAATACCACCTAGACGACTACCATTGGGCCAACAACAGACAGTCGAGGAAAACATCGAGTCCATGTTACAAAATGGAGGTATTGAGCCATCCATCAGCCCATGGTCTGCTCCCGTCGTGCTAGTTAAAAAGAAGGATGGAACCACCCAATTTTGTGTGGATTACAGAAAGCTGAATGACGTCACGAAGAAAGACAGCTATCCACTACCCCGAATCGATGACAGTTTGACCACACTAGCCGGCTCCCATTGGTTCTCCACACTAGACCTAAAAAGTGGATACTGGCAGGTTGGTCTACACGCAAACGACAGAGAGAAGACAGCGTTCTCCACCAGTAAAGGGCTGTTTCAGTTCCCGGTCATGCCCTTTGGGTTATGTAATGCACCCGCTACATTTGAGAGGCTAATGGAGTATGTACTGAGCGGGTTAACATGGAGGACGTGCTTAGTATACCTCGACGACATTCTAGTCACGGGTCAGACATTCGACGACCATCTGAAAAACCTGGGTGAAGTATTCTCCAGAATTAATAATGCCAATCTGAGACTCAACCCGAAGATGTGCTCCTTGTTCCAAAAAGAAGTAGAATTTTTGGGCCACGTCGTGTCCCAGTCGGGAATCCGCACCAACGAAGGCAAGATAGCAGCCATAGGTAATTGGCCAGTTCCAAGAGACAAACATGAACTCCGAAGCTTCCTGGGCCTCTGTTCATACTACCGGCGTTTTGTTGAGGGATTTGCCACCATCGCCGCCCCTCTACATCGGCAGACCACTGAGAAAGAGACCTTCCATTGGAATCAGGATTGCGAAACATCTTCCAGGCGACTGAAGGCAGCACTATGTTCCAGCCCAATCCTAGCCTTTCCTACACAGTCCCGCAAGTTCATCTTAGACACCGACGCCAGCAACACCGGTTTGGGGGCCGTCCTATCCCAGGTGCAAGATGGTGAAGAGAGGGTGATCGAGTACTACAGCCGTGGATTCTCGAAACCAGAAAGAAATTATTGCGTCACCAGAAAAGAACTTCTTGCAATAATAAGGGCTGTAGACCATTTCCACAAATACCTCTATGGTCGCCATTTCTTAATCCGAACAGATCATGCCGCACTCAAATGCCTGCTGGACATGAAGACACCGGAAGGACAACTGGCCAGATGGATGGAGAAATTACAGCAATACGACTTCAAGGTGGAACACCGTGCCGGTCGGTTGCACAATAATGCCGATGCCCTATCCAGAAGACCCTGTAGAGCGGAATGCAAGCATTGTCTGAAGACGGAACAGCGAGAGGGTATCTCCATCAGGCAGATCCCAGTGCAGGCCAATGAAGACTGGACAACGGAACAGTGCATCCAGGACCAAATGGCTGATCCAGACATCGAACCAATCTTGTTACTCAAAATGAGAGGGGCACCCAGGCCACGATGGGACGAGGTAGCTAGATACTCCGGCGTGCTGAAATCGTTATGGGCTCAATGGGACTCTCTAAGAGTAGACAATGGAATGCTCAAGCGAGCGAAGTACATGATGGAATTACCGGAGGCCACCTGGGCATGAATAAAACCCTTGACAAATTTCGCCAGCGGAACTACTAGGTGAACTACTTCGAAGACGTTAGAGCTTGGTGCCGCAAATGTGCCACCTGTGCAGCCAGTAAGGGACCGAAGATCTGGACCAAGGGCAGAATGCAGCAGTACAATGTGGGCGTCCCATTTGAGAGAATTGCCATCGATGTCGCCGGTCCGTTTCCCGAGTCTGAGAGGGGGAACAAATACATTCTGGTCGCAATGGATTATTTCAGCAAATGGCCTGAGGCATATGCGATAGCCAACCAAGAGGCAACCACAGTAGCGACGGTGCTAGTAGAACAACTATTTAGCAGGTTTGGCGTCCCGATGGAACTACATTCAGACCAGGGGCGTAACTTCGAAGCGAATGTATTCCAGAAGGTCTGCACGATGTTGGGGATCAGGAAAACGAGGACAACACCATTACACCCACAGTCAGACGTAATGGTGGAAAGATTCAACAGGACCTTGGAACAACACCTATCCAAGGTCGTCAGCAATAACCAGCGTGATTGGGATGAGAATATTGCCCTATTCCTGTTGGCATATCGCTCTGCTGTACATAATAGTACAGGCCTGACCCCAGCCAGGGTCCTATTCGGAAAGGAGCTGCGATTACCATGCGTCTTGGCATTTGGCTCCCCCGAAGAACCTCCCCAAGACATCGACGATTATGCCGACCAGCTCCGACATAACATGTTGGCAATACACGATACGACCTCAAGGCCAATTCAGTCGGATTCCCGGAGAGGGACAAAGTCTGGCTGTACAACCCCCAACGGAGCAAGGGTAAATCCCCAAAGCTTACACCCGCCTGGGATGGTCCATACGAGGTGGTCAAGAGGCTTTATGACGTCGTCTACCGGATCCGTCGAAACCCAAAGGCTAAATTGAAGGTGGTTCATTTAGATCGACTCGCTCCCTACCATGGAGGGGATGTTTCTGATCGAGACGATCAGAATTAAAGGGGGGGCAGTGTTACGAAATTTACCCAAAGCCGACCCTGTTTCATTTCAGTACGACAACAAATGCTTTAAGATAAAAAAAAACTATTCACGAAAAGACTCGGCAGCGGAAGGAGTGATGATGATTTTTACTGGAGAATTCGACGCTGGTGTTATAAAGGAAGCACCCCACGATCGCCAGTTCAGTTATACCGCGACGACTAGCGTATATGGGATTGTTATTGTATTTGAATCAGCTGTTTTAATGTAAATAAAGTTCTGGAAAAGTGAAAGTGAAGATAAGTTTTATAATTTTAAAATTGAACTCACGGACTTTACAGCATTATTGTTGTTAGAAATTGCTATGTCAATTAAAGTTGTTTTCCTTCATACCGTGGCAAAGTTGTACGTTCGACAGAGCTCTTTGGATGGTGATTTTGACCTTTTGAAGGTAAAACTCGAACCTTTCGTTGCAATTGCTCAATGTCAGTCTAAGTTTTCTATAAACCCTTTTTCTGATTGTTGGAAAAGTGTGTTGTCTAGTTTCCGTTGGTTACTGATTTTGTACCTTCTCAATCGACTTGTGTAGATAGAGAGCTTTTGTCGTAGACCGTCCAGACACTGCTGAGATGTAATGTTTTCTCTATCCTACTGGAGTGTATTCGGTTATTGTCCATGATAGTCTTGACAGGTCTTCTATTATGTTGCTCATGACCCCTAGTTGGTACTTGGGCAGTCTTCCAACGTCTTTTCGAAGAAAATTGATTTTCCCTTCAAGCCTTCTTTGCCAAGGTGGTATTAGAGGTTTTTGTCTAAATTGGGGAGGGTTTTGCTTTGGTCTTATTGCGACCCCAATTGTTCTGCATATGGAAGTTGCAGCACAGTAGATGACTGTGTGTAGCGATTCTCACGTATTAGCACCTAAAACATAGTTTGGCAAGATAAATTTGTTCATGACCTGCAAGACGATACACAGTTTCTTAAAAGATCTTAATTTGGGAAGAGATGGTCTAGTCAGTGGGATCTGTTCCACTATACTCTAGAAGAGATCCTTCCATTTCTGCTTGGATCTTCTCAAGCAGGTCAGGGTTGGTTGGCTCTTCTCGTTGAAGTTCTTGAGTCTCGTCCGCTTTTTGTTCCAAAGGTGTTTCAGGCTCTGGATCGATTGAAATTCGACCAAATACTTCGCGCTTCACTTCGCTCTTTATTGTGTCCAGTTGTTCAGGCGAAATAAGGACATTTCTCAAGATTACACGATATTGATCTGCGACTTTCTGTTCGATAACTTGAAGCTCTGACTACTCACGACAGAACTCTTGATGGAGTATTTGGCGAATTATAAATGCATTCACGGCGCTAATACATTTCATGCGCTGTCTTTTCTGTCCCGCTTGAGTGAGCGCTGGCTGTTGCTCCTGCGCAACACTTTGCGGGTGGAGTTCTCGTTCTCGTTTGACTCGTTTGGCGATGGTCACTTTGTTGCTGTGACTATATTGGTGAGTATTGTTGTGGTTCTTCTGGTTCTTGGGCTGTAGCTCTTTGGACGGCAGGGGCCCGCCTTCTCAGCACCCTGCCACCGACGTCCCGCATGCTGTCATGTCCAGCGCCGGCTCCAGACATGCCCTGGCGATCCCCAGGCAGTGGCTCTTTTCCGAGGCATCTACTCCGTAGCTCCATTTTCATGAGTGCTGTCACCAATTGACCCTGGTGACCCAGGTAACTCGGACCTGTGGACTTATCATTTCCCAGATGAAATTATTTAAACCAGAACGTCCCGTGCGGGTTGTAGGGAAGGAAGAAAAGCTAGTTGGTAGGTCAGCGGACAGTTGCCCCTTTAGTCGCCTCATACGACAGGCGGTGGATACCATGGTGCTATTCTAACCTGGCCACCACATGGTCATTATTTATTTGTGCTATTATTGTCATTGAGAACGGGGTCTTATTTAGCGGCTGACACGTTTGGAAGATTTGACTATTCCGTAAATATGATGTATTCCCAAAAAATTCGCCAAAGCAAATTAGAGATGCTATATATATGATTGAGAAAACGAAAACACTAAAAGCTTGTCAATATATATATATTTTTAAAAATCAATCAACAGAAAAGAAAAAGTTACTGATATGTTTTGTCTTTGCCTACTTATATAAAGAGTGAATTTATAAACTTACTATAAATTTACTACTGAATTTATTCAGTTCAGTTGTTGTTTGTGTCATATTCTGTTAGCAAATAATGATCAAGAAACAAAAATGAGTGGTAAACTAAACTAGACAGAACTGTAAGTAATAATGAATGATGTTACAATGAAAAAGTATAATTTATAAACTAAGAACGCTGACTAAGGTGTCGCAGCGTTTGCAGTTCTCACGGATGTTCGTCTGCGGGTAACTGGAGACGACACGTGTTATGCTGACTCAGCTTGAGAACTGTTGCTAGGTTGTTTCATATAAGTCGATGGAATAACTTATATAACAACTCCCATCCATATAAAAAAGTTGATGCTACAGCATCGACTTTTAAGGGAGGTTCTGCAACTCAATATCCTCGACAGGACTAAGGAGACTATGGAGTTTTACCCTGGGCTTGATGGTTGATGGACCTGGTGGTGGTGCTGGATCGGCAGAAGGGCTGATCGTTGGAGGCTTCTGGAATTTCTTCCTGATGATGCTCATGGAAAGGAGGGCCACCACAATTGCGGTTGTTGCCATTGTGATGATCGTAAACCAGGAGGTGTGTTTCTCCAAGAATGGTTGGTCTAGGAGCTTTTCCAATTCCCTGGAGTATTGCCTAAGCTTATGGTTAGCGATATTCAGGTCTCTGGCATCCAATTCCTGTAGTCTCATGGGTTTCAACTTTGGAAGCTGACTGATGGTTGGCAGGTTGTCGCAACAGTTGTAGGGGATGTTGACTGGGTGACTCTTAAGTGTGATGTTGTCAACGTTGTTGGTGGTCCTTCTGGCATGGACCCTGGTGTTTCCGATGAAGGCATTGCAACTGGGTTGGATGGTCAGTAGAGAATTTGTCGATATGGATTGGTAACGACATCTTCTCCCTTGCACTTGATGTTGATGGGCAACTGTCCGGAAATCGAGATTAACCAAAGGTTCAGGTCAATCTCTTGAATATTATACTCTTCGGCATATAATATTAAAGGCTTGCAAGTTGGAGGAAGGGCTGCTGGCTGTCTAAGAAGCTGTGCTTCGCAGAAGGCTTCTTTGTCTATGGTGTGTGGAATAACTTTGGAACAGATCTTATGTTCTTTAGATAATGGCTTACAGTCACTCAAGTCTTCGAAAGATGCGTACAATAGCGAATCGTCATCTCTCGCGATATATTTTAATTTTGTTGGAAGAATATGGTGAAATCCTGTTCGATAATCCAAACTGGGATAGGATACAAGCGGTATAGTGTATAAGTTTCAGGATTGACTAAGGGGATTTTTAGTACAAAAACAATTTTAGTATTGATTTGAAAAGCTTCCAATTCTATTAGATCGATGTATCTAGCAACATTTGAACTATAGGTTGGAAGTGGTAAGTTATTTTCATGAAGTGACTGTGATATTTTCTGAAGGGAATCAACCAAATCTACTGGGTTTATAATTGAGCTATGTAAAATTTTTAGACGGGCGAAAGAGACTGCAGTTAATACATCGTTGAGAGTATCTTCAATGTATACGTAACTTTCCATTAAGCTTTCACACAAACCCAAGACATTGGCTTGAAGTTCATAAAAAGCAAGATCGTCTGTAATGAACTCAATTGACTTCCTAATTGCTTCAATATTTTCCGAAAATATTTTCTCTTCGGACTGAAATTTTTGTATTGTGGTGTTAAGGTTCTTAATGACTGAAGTTGTTACTGATAATTGTCGTTTCATTAAGTTTTCAATTTGATGTTGGTCTTTAGTAATTTTGTTTATAGAGTCACTAAAGTATTCTCCGTCTGTTGCATCTAAGTTGCCGGAAATAGATTTCCAAATCGATCCCAGTCCATTAATTAGTCCGCGTTTTCTTTCTGTTGGTACTGTAAGTCTCAGTGTCAGCGAAAATTTCTGTATATTTGATGTTAACGGATTTTGATATTTGTTTCAGGAGGCTTACGTGAGTCTGTACTTTTGATTTGAAGATTTTAATGTTGGTTTTGTTGTCGTTAATAGTTTCTAAAAGTCTGTTCAGTATATTGTCGTTGTTAGAAATAGCGTCTCGAAAGGGGTTTAGATCTTTGTAAACAAGGAGTGTCCATTTGTCATTAGAAATTTTAAGGGTTCCTTCTTCATGGAAGAAAACTCCTATAGTATTGTTAACAGGCGTAATGGAGTACTGTTGAAGGTTCACGACTGAAAACAGTCCACAGAATCTGAAAAAAGGGATTTATTCAAAATAGGGTTTTAGTCTGTCAAGTTAACTTTAGTTATTTGGTTGTTTTGTAAATTTATGACGGTGGCAGAGTTTTTCGTATTGCGGTAATTTCGAAGGGGCCGTTGAATTTGTTTTCGGCTTTGTTTTTGATTTGGGACTCTTTTACGTAGACTTTGTCGCCTACTTTGTAATCGGGTTGTTTAGTAGAAACGTGTTGGTCAAATCGCACTTTAGATTTTTCTTTCTGTCTTTCGGTTTTAGCACGGGCGAGTCTGTAATAATAGTCCATTCTGTTATTTAGGTCTCTTACGTATTTCGAAATAAGTTTTTCCTGGTTGTAAAGGGTTTCTGGAGGCCTACTAGAAGTGTGCCCAAATATGAGTTCATAGGGCGTGAAACCGGTGGTTTTATTTTTTGTGTTATTATAACAGATGATGGCATAAGGGAGGACGTTAAATGGATGTTCGGTTGGATGTTCCGCTGTATTTGCCCTTATCATTTCTGCTAAGGTCGCGTGAAATCTTTCAATAGAACCGTTTGACTCGGGATGTTGAACGCTGGAGAATGTCAGTTTTATGTCGTATAGTTGGCATAAATCCCGCATTAAAGTGTTGTCAAATTCACGTCCATAGTCACAATGGATGCGAAGTGGAGTGCCGTAATGTTGAAAGAAAATCAAAAGGGTGTTTACGACAGTTGAAGCTGTTTTGTCGTTTATGGGGTAGGCTTGTGTAAATTTCGTTAGTTCATCCCTAATAGTCAGTGCATGATTTCTAGATGGATACTCGAAGATGTCAATGTTAATACGTTCGAAAGGAGTCTTGGGTGTTTCCGTAATAACAAAAGGTGCACTTAGGTTTTTCCTACAGAACTTTACTTTTTGGCAAGTTTCGCAGGATTTGATGAATTGTTCTACAGTTTTAATTAAGCCGGTCCAATTGTATTTTTCCCTAATACGTCTGATAGTTTCGTTAATGCCACGATGGAGGTTGTTTTTACCAGAGTGGTATTGTTGTATTATTATAGGAATTTCGTCTTCGGTAGGAGTTGTAACAATGTTTTGGCAGATTTTCAGTTTGATTTCTTTGTCGGAGAGAATGAAAGATAAAATTTCGAGAATGGGAAGTTCTATGTTATTTTCTATGCAGTATGTTTCGGAGTCGTTGAATTGGTCTTGGTTGGTATAAATAATTTTGAAAAGATGTGAGACGACAGTTTCAGGGTCATAGGGCAAAGGTACAACTAAGTATTTTCTATGCCTGACAGATTTACTGGCCATGATGTTAAGAGTGTCATTACTGAAATTAGGTTCTTCTTCGAAAAAGTCATCAATAATTTTGTCGTGTAAGTCGTTGGTTTTGTTTTGCCAAAAGAATGTAACTATGCGTTTGTGGGACTTGTCTAAAAGTTGAGAATTGGATATTTCAATTTTAGAGTAATCGATTATTGACTCAGTTTTGTAGAGTTGAACAAATCGATTAAACTCAGTGATAATTCTTTCGTCATGTTCGTCGTCATTGTCAGAGTTTTCAGGTTGTTCGGAGTCAGTTTCGTTGTTAGCGAAAATTTTGATTTTGGAAAGGAAATCAGCACATTGCTTGAAATGGTTGATTTTGATGCGAGAAAGAGCATCTGCGTTTTGGTTTACCTTGCCGGGCTTGTACTCAATTTTATAATTGTATTCCTCTAGCTTAAGGCGCCATCTGGCTAGACGACTGCCAGGATCTTTGATGGAAAAGAGCCAAGTAAGCGGACGGTGGTCACACAGGAGTGTAAACCTTCTCCCAAAAGATACGGTCTGTAGTGCTTAACAGCCCAAACTATGGCCAACAATTCTCGTTCGATGGTGGAATATCGTGTCTCTGCAGCACAGAGGGTGCGAGAAGCGTATGCAACAGGGAGATCTTTTCCCACGGGGCCTTGAGAAAGAACCGCTCCAATAGCAAAAGCACTAGCATCAGTAGTGAGCAGGAAGGGTTCTTCAAAGTTTGGATATATCAGGATTGGGTCAGATACAAGGGCTTGCTTCAGTTCATTGAAGGAAGACTTGCAATCTGCGTCAAAGATGAACTTGACGTCTTTTTGGAGTAGTTTTGTCAGAGGTTTAGAGATCTTCGCAAAATTTTGGTATGAAGCGTCTGTAATACCCAGCGAGACCAAGAAAAGATTTGATGTCTTTCGGAGTTTGGGGTTGAGGGAAGTTCTGAATACATTCAACCTTTGAAGGGTTTGGTTTTACACCTTCTTGTGTGATAAGATGGCCAAGATAAGCCACTTCTTTACGAAGAAATTCGCACTTATCAGGTTGAATTTTTAGGTTAGACTTCCGAAGTCGTTTAAAAACTTCTGTCAACCGGGAAATATGTTCATGGATGGTCGGAGAGTAGACGATGATATCATCCATGTAGACGAGACAACGTTCATTCTGTATACCCAGAAGAATATTGTCCATGACCCTCTGAAAAGTAGAAGGGGCATTTTTTAAACCAAATGGCATACGAACGAATTCGTAATGACCATTTTCGACAGAAAAGCCAGTCTTAGGAATATCTTCCTCTTGGATTTCCAACTGGTGGAACCCTGAAGCGAGATCCAGTGTCGAAAAATATTGACACTTTCCAAGTTGGTCGAGAAGATCAGAGATATTTGGCAGAGGATATTTATCATCTACAGTCAATTCATTTAATTTCCTGTAATCGATAACTACTCGCCACTTTTGTTTACCAGAAGCATCGAGCTTCTTGGGGACGACCCATACAGGGGAGGACCAAGGGGATGAGGAGTGCCTAATGATACCTTGTTCAAGCATTTTTCCAATTTGGGTTTTCACTTCCTCTTTATGTACTTGAGGATATCTATAGGATTTAGTGAAAACGGGCTTTGCGTTGTTCGTATCAATCGAATGTTTAACCTCGTTAGTGAAAGTCAAGACGTCACCTTCAAGATAGAAAATGTCTTGAAATTCCAAACAAAGATCAGTGATTTGTTCGCGTTCTTCGTCATTTAGATGTTCATTCGTTCTAATTTGTTGTCTAATAGTCGAGTTTCTGTCTATGTATTGGGGTTCATGATAATCGTCTGTATTGAAATTCAGAAGAGAGTGAGTTTTGTCAAGTGGTTCCAGTTTTAAATCAGAAAAAGTTACTGTTTTGGGCATCGCGTTAGCGTTGATAATGGAAGTTAGAAATTCACCTTTTGAGTTAATGTGTACGAGTGCGTTTGGAAGTCGTACTCTGTCAATTTCTTGAGTTGGTAAGATGGCGTCGATGTTAGAAAGATCGCATTTAAGTTTAAAGATCTTTTCTGTGCGTGCCTCAATGGTTATTTTGTTTGTGTAGGTGTTTGTGAAGTAATATTAGGCTTAACGTTGAGTGTGTCGGGTACATCAGTCAAGGGTTGATCGTTATCGGGAACTTTGTGTAAAGGGATGGTTTTAAAATTTGTTATTAGCTGTTTAGATTTTAAGTCAACTATGCATTCATAGTGTTCAAGAAAATCTAATCCTAGTATGCCGTCAAACTCAATGTCCAAATCGTATATAAAAACTTTATGTGGGTTACGTGGAGCGAATGGGATTAAAGTTGATTGTGAAATGGGAATTTTTTCGTGGGTAATACCTTGAATAGTTACCCTTTCAGGAGATCTTTGGGTGAAATTCTTTACGGTATTTTCTTTGAAGATAGAGATACCAGCTCCGGTATCAATAAGAAGTTTAAATTTAGAAGAAGCGTCAAGAATGTAGTAGAGATTTTTGGAGTTAACTGTAAGAAGTGGGCTTAAAGAAATAGTTGCTCCGGGAAGTTCAAGTCGGGGTTCAAGTCGTCGAGATTCAAGCTTTGAATCTGCGTTTCGACTTCGCACAAAGTTGTTGTCGAATCGGGAGGTTGGTCTAGGCTCGGAAGCGCTAGAAAATCCTGGTATTGATGACTATTAAAGGGCTCGATAGGAGTATCTTCGAACGTTTGTTCAACGATGGGATAATTTTGAAGATCATCCTCATAATCGTATGTGTTATCATCCGTATAATAATTGTAGTCTGAATAATTAGTGTAATCAACATTTTGGTGTTGATTGAAATGGTGTGTCCTTTCAGGACGGTTATTAGGATTGTTTTGTATTACCGATGGGCGATAATAGTTAGGGTTCATTTGAGACCTAAAAGGGGGTCTCTGAAAGTTTTGTGGACGAAACTGTTGTCCTTGCTGAGCAGGGGGTGTATTTGAGGGGAAATTTGGCCGTGTTTGCTGGTTAGGCCCAACAGGATTTGGCCTATGGTTTTGATTGAATTGTTGAGAATTGTTTTGATTTTTCAATCGGCAATTTACGGCTATGTGGCCTAATCGACCACAATGAAGACACTTAAGTGGTTGTGTCGGCTTTCGAGGTGGGAAATTTGGTTTGAGAGGAACAGATTTGTTTGTTTTCTGATCCTCGAAATAAGAAAGTTGGAGCTCTCTTCTAATACGGGAGTGTGCCTCTAGAAGGTCTTTTGGGTTACTGGCACGAATTACCTGACCTAAACGGGGTTCTAATCCCGTAAGAAGGGTATTCATCACCATTGTATCCACTAGAGTGGTCTGGGCGTCTTTTTGTTCTGGACTAAGCCCAGCGGTTTTGTGGATACAGGAGTGCATTTTCGCACTCAAAACTTGGAGTCGATTATAAAATGTTAGTGGGGACTCATTTGAAAGTTGTTTCAGACGTTGTAGGTCATGTATCAGGGAAGAGAGATCACGAGAATCTCCAAAGTGTAGGGTTAAGAGTTGTTTAATTTCAAGGTATGATCCGGGATTCCTTGAATTTATCAACTGCGCCGCTTTCCCTTTGAGTTTATTCTTGATGTGGATCACTAATAAATACTTTTGATCCGCCGTGGACATGTTATAAGCGCAATTACACGCGTCTATAAAGGTTCCCAAGGAAATTTGGTCGCCTTCAAATTCGGGTATAACGGAAAATATTTCCGTTAACCGATATCTCTCGGCTTCGGTGTTAACCGGAGATGGTGATGCTTGTGCCATTTTTATATGTATCGATATAAAAGAATTGGAACAAGAGAATAAAGTGTATAAAATAGAATATTAAATGGTATAGAAAAGTAATATACTGTAGAATACGTTAATGGGATAAACGATTGTTTGAATGATAGAACAGTATCAACTCAAATAAATCAATTATTCAGATAATAAATCAATAAAATAAGTAAATCAAATATATAAAATGTCAATAAAAGAAATAAAATAAATATATCAAATAAATCAAGTAATGAAATAGATCAATATTTCATTCAAATCAAATATATAAAAAATCAAATAATAAAATCAATAAAAATCAATGAAATCAAATGTATTAAATCAAATTATTAAAAATCAATGCTCAATCAAATAATATTTACTTAAAACGAATGACGATTCACCATTACTTACATCAACGGGAACATTGAAAGCGCCGTGTTCTACGTTTGATTGCAGTGAGGACTTCTTTCAGGTTCGTTGTTCCGTTGAGGGATAGGAATCCGCCGCTACCAGTTAGAGTACTCGTGTTCTAGTAACGTTAGACGGATCCTACTGACTGCGCCAATTTGTTATATCACACTTTCAAAATTTCTCTTTTTAAAAAAGATTTTATTTATAGTTGCACAATT
Organism: Octodonta nipae; assembly: GCA_034190945.1. Lineage (NCBI taxonomy): Eukaryota > Metazoa > Arthropoda > Insecta > Coleoptera > Chrysomelidae > Octodonta > Octodonta nipae. The sequence goes on from CM067219.1 coordinate 36,288,989, forward strand.
ATTAACTTTTAATATAAAACTTGAAAATAACAATATAATACTTTATAACAATAAAAAGACAAAAATGAGTGGTAAACTAAACTAGACAGAACTGTAAGTAATAATGAATGATGTTACAATGAAAAAGTATAATTTATAAACTAAGAACGCTGACTAAGGTGTCGCAGCGTTTGCAGTTCTCACGGATGTTCGTCTGCGGGTAACTGGAGACGACACGTGTTATGCTGACTCAGCTTGAGAACTGTTGCTAGGTTGTTTCATATAAGTCGATGGAATAACTTATATAACATATATATATATTTTTAAAAATCAATCAACAGAAAAGAAAAAGTTACTGATATGTTTTGTCTTTGCCTACTTATATAAAGAGTGAATTTATAAACTTACTATAAATTTACTACTGAATTTATTCAGTTCAGTTGTTGTTTGTGTCATATTCTGTTAGCAAATAATGATCAAGAAACAAAAAACTCCCATATGCCATATTAGTTTGGTTGTGCGTATACATAAAATAAAGAACAATGAAAGTTGCTTAAACACAGTGACTCAATATTGTAGGAGGACCTACTTCTTATTTATGTCATAAAGTAATATATAATCAAATGAGTTAGTTGGCAAGAACACAAATTAATATAGGCCTACGATAGATGAAATTTAACCTTTCGAGTTTCTATAATCTTTAAGAGTGGAAACGAAGACGAAATAGTTTTTGTGATTTACATTTGCAGTTGAAAACCCACATGAGAATTTCCCTTTCTTTTCCTTTTACGGCAACTGAAATCATCCATACCTAAATATTTCATATTAATGATTTGTTTTGATTTATTACTTATCATCTAGTTATTTCAGTAATAATCATTTACAAGATTTATGTTTTCTGAAATTGTATTGACAAATTGGTAGAATGCTAATTTAATACATATAGACGCATAACATGTGACTTTTAAGGGAACTGTTAATATTAGGATATTCAAGTGATATTTGAATTTCTCTAAGATAAAAAAACTTAATACTTGCAAGATTTTTTGTAAGTTGAAATTGTCATTAATGCCATTTCATAACATTGGGACATCTTAACATACGAATGGGTAAGCAAAAATTTACAGAGGACGTAATCTACTGTGAGATGTTAAAACGGTTCTAATCAAGAAATCCACTAAGGATTAATACTATATCAATGACAAAACAAAACAATCAGTAATTGATTATATCAAGAATTTCTATTTTTTAAAATAAAATTTAATAACAAATGATATATGTATAAGAAAATTAATGAATTAGAAATAAGGCAAAGGAATAAATCAAGAATAATACAAATAAGAAAGAAACAGCGTACCTCAAGAATACGTAATGTTATTCTAGGAAAAGGGAAGAAAATCAACATTTTTGAAATATTTTTAATTTAAAAAAGCTATTGGTTAATAAAGTAAAGCTATTGATAGCTCATGCTTAAAAATAATAAAAAAATACATAGACTCTATCAAACACTAATCATTTAGCGAAAAAAGAACATATTGTATTAGATCATTTCTTCTCAGATTAAGTGAATTTGTTATATCTGCCGAGGTTAGGCCAATGCGAGCGTAGTCAAATTAATACAAGGCAAGTGGTACTGCCTCGACGTTTGGCACATTTACGTGTACCTACGGCGGACGCCAACAATAATACGCGGACAAACACGTGACCACTATTGGCCGAGTTCGCGCGAGCGCCTTTGATTTGTGCCGAAAAACCGACAACGTTCCGAAGTGCGGCAAGTGGTCGCGAGTGATCGCAAGTTGTAACAAGCTACGCCAAATGAGTTCTATTCACGTTGGCGGTTGACTTACCTCGGCCAACGAGGCGAGCGACACCGAGCGACGGCAAGATAATGCAAATATACTGGTCTACACCTTGGTATTGGTGTTCACTCGGCGACGCTCGGCCATAGTGTATTGCAGGCATTAAATGTTATGGAAAAGTTGTATAGGCGACAAATGTCTTGGCACATCTGTTACGAATTTACACTCTCGTAACAGCTTAGCTGGCTTGAATATTTAACTCTGGGTTTATATCATTGTACATATTTGTTAGTTTGTTCATTACTACAATTCAAAAGTTGAAGATGTTGATTCATTCTTAACATCTGTTCCTACACTGTCTAACTAGTTAAGAATGAATGATACCACGTTTAAAGCCTTATATCCTAAACTAATATCGGATGATTCATAAGGATCACAAGAATTGGTTGTAAAAGTACTTGTTCCTTAATGCATTTTAATTGTTCCGAGGTAAGTGGTCTCTGCACAACATTACAAAAATATAGTATTTTTGCTACATGATATTACAGCACGATATTATTAGTGCACATGTACAGCACTTGAGAGAAAAAGCTGTTCGTGAAGATAATTTTTTTATTGAGCTCCGATGGTCTTCTCATTCATCACACCAGCTTACTACTCGTAACACCATAATGTTGCATATTTATTTAGCTTCCCTGCGTGTGCAAAACTTTAGCTGATTTTAATGTCTAATGTCTAGAACTGGTCTGGAATATGGTTTTACATTGGCAATTATTTTGGCAACAAAATCTCGTATAAAACTAACTATAACATATGATATATCGAAGAATTAACCTTTCTTTGCTATATCAAAAATTTAACTTAAAACCACAGTTACCTATTAAAAAATTTGATGGTGGTTCTGAAGAAACCAACTATAGCAGTGAAGATTTGATGAAGTCCTCATAATTTAAAACATTTTTCAAATGACCCTGGTAGACGGTAGAAGGAACGATATTTTCAATCTTGGATTTATTTATAAAGACAGTCTAACTCACTCCTTCCTCAGCTCTCCGTATTTATATATTTCTCCTCCGAATTCTCCGGAAAGTCAAAGAGGCTAGAATAGATTTCTTCGATAAAATCATTAAAGCAAGTCGCCTAGCTCGATGCGTCACAGGAACAATATTTCGGATTCCCAGAAATATAGGAGAAATGTCGCTTCCATGAATTACCGGATGAATTCTCGTCACACCATTATAAAATTGTAGTTGTCTGTTTGCTAATTTGTTTGTTCGGGAAACAAGTAAGATCTATTGAACTCATTTGTTTGAACATTTTTTTTTGCTCCAAAGCCGATACTATGACTTAAGATCTTGTGACAGTGACCTGGTATTTATAAATTCAGAAAACTCAAAATCCAACATAAAACCTACCTCGGTGTGCTCACAGTTGCGAGGCGGCTGCTTTTATGACAGGTTCAGTTTTAGGGTCGATAATGAAATGTTATATTGATTGGCTTATAACTAGTTGCATATACAAAGTAGTTGAATAAAGGGTAGTACAGAATTATAATAATACATGGTTGATAAAAAATCTTAGAAAAAATTTGTTATGTAAGCAGTTAGGATATTTGAATTATGTTTTTGAGTGCCTGGTTTAAATATAAGAATTATATTTATACTAGTTCACGTTTAATGCATGTTTATAGGGTGGTTAAAAATATTTTATTTCCACAAATAATTGTATATATAGGATAATTAAAATATGTAGCGGGGTATAATAATTACAGTTATACAGGGGGGTTTAAAAAATATTATAAAGAGATGTTATTATTTACAAGCTGTTCCATATAGAGAATGGTTGCAATATAGTGTGGAGTCACACTATATTTCAACTAACTTCGAAGTCTTAAGTATACAGGGTGGTACAGAAATGTTATAATGGGTGGCCCATAAGTAGTTGCATATAAAAGGTTGCTGAGTTATAGAGTTGAGTACAATTATAATTATACAGGGTAAAATTATGGTAGAACCATTTTGTTCTATAGGGTACAACATGAGCTGTTGCATATATGGAGTACCTGAAATATGGGTCGACGTAAAGTTAAGTTACACAGTGTGATTCAAACCAAGATTAGAAAAATATGCATATGAAGGGTGGTTTAAATTATACTTTATACTGTGGTTAAAAAAATATGAGAAAAAATTTTGAAATAGTGTAGCTCATAATCAGTTGCACAAATATGATAGTTGAAATATAGTTATTGTTAAGTATTTAAAAAATGTTCTATTGGGTGACCAATAAGCAACAGCATATACAGGAAGGTTGCAATACAGGTTGAAGTAGAGATAAATATACAGGGTAATTAAAAAAAATTATGAACAAAATTGTTATATATGGTGCCCCATAAGCCGTTCCAGTTTTGGTGACATATATAAGGCATTGATGGATTTATACTTATACAGGGTGGTACACAAAATGTTATACTGGGTGGCCGATAAGTAGTTGCATATGAAGGTGGTTGAGTGTTGAGTAGAATTATAGTAAAACAGGGTGTATAAAAAATGTTACAACAATTTTGTAGGATAGAACATGAGCTGAGGGATTAATGCAATATCTGAAACATAAGACGAAGTAAAATTATAGTTAAAAAAGTTGCATATAAGGGGTGGTTGAAATATAAGGAAAAGACAAATTATATTTTTCAGGGCGGTTAAAAAAAATTAGAAAAAAATTTATATACGGAAGTCCATTAGCAGTTGCATAGATAAGATAGTTGAAGTATATAGTGAAGCAGATTTATAGTTTAGTGTTACATTTGGTGATTTTCGTGACAAGCAGATGCATATATAGGGTGGCTGAAATATTTTTAATATTTTTCAGAGTAAAATTATGGTTATAGAAGATGGTTCAAAAACTGAAGTAGAGTTATAGTTATACAAGGCTGTGGAATATGTTGGGGATTGGTGGATTTATAGTTATACAGAGTGGTACAAAAATGTTACATGGGGTTGCCCATAAGTAGTTGTATATACAAGGTAGTTGAAATCGAAGGCACAGTAGAATTATAGTTTTACGGATGGATCAAAAAATATTTAAAAAAACGTTATATAGCTTAGACAATGAACAGCTGCATCCTGATATATAGAATACCTGAAATATGGGGCGAAGCAAAATTATAGTCATACAGTTAGACCAAATTGCATATAAGGGGTGGTTAAAATATTGGGTGGAGGGAAATTCTACTTAAGAAGACGGCTCAAAAATTATCAGAAATAATTGTTATACCGCGTAGACCTTATGCAGTTCTATAGCTGAAATATAAGGTAGAGTAGAGTTTTAGTTAGATGTTGAAAAGTGTTATATTGGTTGACAAATAGACAGCAGCATAAACAGGATGGTTCTATTGTAGGGTGAAACAGAGTTCCAGTAATCTAAAAATGTTGAATAAAACTGTTACATAGGGTAGCAGTGTGGGTGAAACATATTTGGGATTGGTGAATATATAGTTATCTAGGGTGGTTCAAAAAAGTTTAAAAAAATTGCTATTTGGGATAGCCAATATGTTTTATAAGCTATTTCTTTTTGCAAATAATTGAAGATTCTATTCGATGGTGAAACCGGGAATGAAGGCTAGTATGCTCTAAAATTACTAACGTTAAATATTCTTGTGTTCATAAATCTCTATAATTATTTTATCTACTCCAATGATCTGAGGATATGAACTGAATCTGAATGTTTCTGTAAATTGGTTAAATATTGAAACCCTAAAAGAAATCCATTTCTTGTCCCAAGATTTGTAAAAAACGGTAATTAATTACAAATATTAATTGAAGTTATAATTGATCGGTTTAAAATATTTGTTCAAGCTTAATGTTCAATGACAATGTGACGTCTAAAATTCTGAAATTTTCAGGATACAATTTTAAAATCGATAGTGCAAGAAAAAAAATTCCAAACGTTCCATGCGTGGCACACGTGTCATAGGTTCGACAGCTCCAGATTAGATAGAAATTAAGTGACATTCTTACTACCTTTCTTGAAATTCTGAATTCTGTTATTAGCTACATCTTAAGGGATTAGGTAACTTATTTTAATTGTAATTACTAACCACCATCGCTTGGGTCCTAATGGTCAGATCCTTCCAGTCGACTTATTCCGCTTGTGTTAGCTCTAAACTAATACGAAAAAAGAGCAATAAATTCTCCTAATTGATTTTTTCTGCTTCCAAAACTCTTAAGATTTGATCGCCATGTTTTTAAGCTTGGCCGACATATATATATATATATATATATATATATATATATATATATATATATATATATATATATTAAGTAAATGAGTTCACGATGTTTAATTGATATTTTTTAAGTATTTACATTAGTGTAGTGTGATGGTAACGTTCACTGGACTCGTAAGTTTGGTTTTGCTTTTTCTTTGCCCAAGCGGAATGGTCGTTTCGAGACCCGGTCTTTTCAGTTCGGATATGTCAAAGACCTGCGGATTGTGTGAGAGTAAGAACCGGATCGTGATTTCGGTCCCTATTAAGTAATCTTTTATGGTCATCTGATTAATTTCATCTGTTCATCGCGATCTTGTCAGTACGATCAATAAAATATTGGAATTGTTATTGGTGAGCACGAACAATATAGATTCAAGGTTATGTCGTTAACTGGATAAATAAAAGTACAAGTCATTTCAGATCAAGAAAGTGATTCTTATTTTTAAAAGTCAGACTATAGAATTAACTGCGCTTGATGCAAATTGGGTTCGAAAGGTAACTAAGGAGGTAATCGAACTTAAATAAATATTTATTTGGAATTGAATTCCCTTTATAGAATATTAGAATAGTAAGGGAAATAAACAGATAAATATCATAATGAAAGCGATTGTGTAAAATTTGGAGTCCTTTAAAAACTACAGAAACAAATCACACTTTAGTCGCAAGCACGAAATGTAAAAGTAAAGTAAAAGAATAAAAAAGACTAATAATACTAAAGAAATTATTATATGGGATTCTCAAAAAAGATGCAATTTACAATATAAAAATTTCATCTCTTGAAACTAAAGCTCTATCAATAATATTTTATTAATATTGAAAATAGAGCTCCGCACTGACAAAGCCAATCACTGACGTTACTGGATGTACGGAGGACTGTGAGGTTTGGCAGGGTTAAGTTAATATAGAGTAGGCGTAATCCTCAAGTTGTTTGGGTAACCTACCACTCAGTTTTCTAATCATGTATTTTATTTATCATATAGATAATTCATTTTATATTACGTACTCCCAATCATAAATTTGCAATATAGGTCAAAATATTTTTTAATGGCCAATTTGAACTGCGATTTGTTGAAAAATTATAGAATTTTAAAAATATATTTGTTAATGATTTTTGTTGATATAGAATGGCAATACTTTAATCTAGAATAATTTGGTCAAGTGCGAGTTGGACTCGCTTACTTAGGGTTCCGTACCACCTTCAAGATTCTAATATTCCAGTTTCAGACAAGCAGGAAATGAGTGCATTTTCTTATATTTACCCTTATATCTTTTAAAGAAAGCGTTTTAAATTTATAAAAAATATACACTTTGATTTTCCACACATAGACTTTTTATTTTATCTGCTTCAGCATTCGCTTGATTTTTATAAGAATGCATATGTATTTAATTTTCTAATTTGGCCCCCAAAAATAAACATTAGAGTTTTATTGTACTAATAAATGTTCAGGGAAGCCTTTTATAATCTACTGTCTGAGGCTCTGAAGATTGGGAGATAAACGGCAAAATAGGTCATGTTTTAAATTATAAATCTGTTAATCAAATTATTTAAAAATACTAATAAAATAAATATGATATATTTGTAAATCACATAATGAATGAGCCTTTTATCTGATATATTACATGATGCGTTTGAAAACTGAATTTGTATTTTCAATTAATTGTATAATTTGTCCCTAAAATTACTATAAGGGTTTTCTAATAATTTTTCTTATAAATATCAAGTGAGCCCTGATTCTTTTCAAAATTTCAGGTAGTATGGTTTCGGAAATAAAGAGAATAAATATCTTGTAAACAATTAATTTTAAAAATATGAAAAATATATATTTGTATTGCTCATAATGAGCCCTTTCATTTCATGCATTGCATGATGCGTTAAAAAAATATTTTTTTATTTTCCGTTTAATTCTATAGTTTGGCCCCCAATGTTAATATTAGGGATTTCTTCGTATTTTTCCTGTAAAGAAAAAAAATTAGGTCTTATAGTTTGGGAAATAAAGGGGGAATGGGTAATTTTATTAAATATTTTGTTTATTTTGAAATATTCATTTTAAAAAAATTTAAAAAAACATATTTGTATTCGTCATAATGAGCCCTGTGATGTGATATATTACATGATCCGTTAGAAACAAGTTTAATTTTTTGTTTTTCATTTAATTCTGTCATTTGCCCCTTAAAATCAATATTAGGGGGTTTCTCCTTATTTTTCAGTAAAGTTTATGTGAGGGGCTACACCTTTATTTTTCCAAATTTTTGCGTCTTACTGTTTCGGAGATAAGTGGGCAATGGGTATTTTTTAAATATTTTTGTTAATATCTTTTAAATAATTAATTTTAAAAATATTAAAAAAAATAATTTGTATTCGTCATAATGTGCCCTTTTATTTGATATATTACTTGATCCGTTAGAAATAATCATATTTTTTTATTTTCTGTTTAATTCTATAATTTGGCCCCCAAAATGAATATTAGGAGTTTCTCCTTATTTTTCCAGTAAAGTTCAGGTGAGACGCTATACCTCTATTTTTTCAAAATTTTACAGCTTATAGTGTCGGAGATAAGGGGGGGGGTAAATTTTTTATATTTTTGTTAATATCTTTTAATTAATTTATTTTAAAAATATGAAAAAAATATTTGTTTTCGTCATAATGAGCCCTTTCATTTGATAAATAACATGATGCGTTAGAAAGAATTTTAATTTTATATTTCCCATTTAATTCTGTAATTTGCCCTCCAAAATTAAAAGTAGAGGTTTTTCCTTATTTTTCCAGTAAACTACAAGTCAGACCCTATTCATCTAATGTTTTTTCAAAACTTTACGTTTTATAGTTTCGGCGATAAGAGGGGGGGGGATGGGTAAATTTTGGTATATTTACGTTAATATCTTTTTAACAATTTTTTTTTAAATATGAAAAAAATATATTTGCGTTCCTTAGAATGGGACCTTTCATTTGATGTATTACATGATACGTTTGAAAAAAAAAATCATTTAATTCTATAATTTGACCCACAAAATTAATATTAATGGTTTCTCCTTAGTTTTCCTGTAAAGTTCGGGCAACGTTTTATATTTCCTATTTTTTTCAAAATTTTACGCTCAGTAGTTTCGGAGATCAGGTGGGGAACGGTCGAGTTTTTTAGTTTTTCCCCCCAGAAGTGCCCCTAAAATCAAAATTTCTTTTTTTACGATATGTACTTTTGATCCGGTTACCAAATTAAACACTGATACCAAATTTCAACCTCTTCCGTCCATTAGTTTAGGAGAAAATTGATGTGATGTGGCAGAGGCAGAAATCCCGAGTGATATTATTATATGGGTATCCTTATATTGTATATACGGAACCCTAAAAACCAACCTTTCCAACCAATTGTTTAGTTTTTGTTAGTTTTGCAAACGTGGTAAGCGATGAGGTCAATTATGGTGTTGTTATAAAAACTATATGGATGGATATTTGAGTAGGTATAGTGTGAGCATTGACTATAGTTGATGAAATTTTCAAGTCTCTATGTCATTCTGTTTGGAAGTTACGACTTTTATATTTTGGGTTGTATTGTAAATAGTTTTTCCTATAAATTAAACTATCTCAGAAACTGCTCCTCGTAGACATACAAAGTGGTTATGAATCTTAAATTTTTGAATTTTATTCGGGTCTTAGAAAATATACAATTCAATTTAAAATAACAATTTACAGTCAGCTCTGGTACACTGAGAAGTAGCCATAAGTCGAAATTATTTTAGGTAACAGTTCCGAAAATCACTTAACCAAAAATTTCAGATGTTGAGTTTTTTTAAAACGCTTACTTAACGTACCATTTCGTTTGAAGAAGACTGCATATTTGACAATATTCTGAGTGACTATAGGTAAAAAAATATTGTGCTACTGCATGAAGCTTCAAAGTAATGAAAATACTATTTTTCAAGTAACACACGATCTGCACAATCACTAATATTGATTAAAAGACTAAAAGTTAAATTTTATACAGTTCCCAGCAATTTTTTAAAATTTTATATAACGGGTTCTTGTATACTTATACTAAAAAAAGCATGTAACTGTACATAGCTGGGAATATACTTCAATTGACGGAAGTGTAAGAGACCACGAACTTTCTGTTTTTATTTTATCACAATGATATTCACAGATTATCTTGTACAGCAACTAAGCATTCATAATATTATGCAAAGCATTAGTAAATCCTGAGCTGAATGCTCGTAAGGTTTACAAACTCTAACACATCTCTCATTTACATATTATTCATATTAGTATTACATATAACGATATAACAGAACATTTGGTAACATAATTGATGTTATCGATGCATTCCCTAAGTGTCAATTTCCTCGTTAGTAAGGAACTTTAAATGTCTCGGATTTTTCACTGCGACATACCCACACACATTGTGTGAAAGTGTTATTTCTGGGCTCTCACTTTTAATAATAAATTAATGGAATATATTAAGTTAACATGTATGTGATGTATAACACCAAAATATGCGGAAAAATGATATTAGGCAAAGCAGCTTTTTATAGAATTCTAACGATAAAAAACATTAATTGTTCTAAATATCTATGTTGTCACTAACATACAAAAACTTGACATGATGAGAAAATATTTATTATTTTTAAATTTTGTTGTTAATGTCTGAGTTAATTAATGAACTAAAGTTGAAGATCAGTGATCGTAATTTTTTGAAACCAAAAGAGTTCAAGCGTTATTTATATTTTTATATTATATAATTATTGTAGCCATCGTAGAACAGAACATAGACTGATATAACTATAGGGTACTCATATATACAAGTCATCAAATGAGCAATTAAAGTTAGTTCATCAAATACAATAAATAACTAATAGTTGAAGCTTTCCAAAGAAATTTATTAGAATTTGAAATAACTTAATTGAAATTAAATTGAATAAAAGATAAAAATTTCTAAACAGTCTAAAGGACAAACATGTAATTTATATTCAGGGTGTAAATGGCTTAAGTGCAAATATTTTGAGGAATAACATTCAGGTGTAAACAAGTCTTATAACTTTTCGTAAAAAAAGATAGTTTTGTTAACAAAAAAAAAAAAAACAATATCCCACCAATTTGTAAAGTCACATGCGTAGAAGGTGGCTTTCAAAATGATTGTGAAGCTTCATATGTAAATCCCAAAGTTTGTATGCCTTCACTAACATCGAGAAGCCATTTTCTTAACTTTCCAATTAAATTAAATATCCCCTGCATGTTGTTTGCAATTTAATTGGCGTTTTACTGTAGTTTTCAATGTGATGTGTTTATTGTTAGTGAAATTTTATGTACAAAAATTGGATCTGTTGTGATCACTCTGGATAACTGGTGTAATTAAATACATGTTACCGACATAAATAATAACATATTTCAATAATAAATTTCGGAATACATAATATAATAATATGTAATTCTAAATTATATGTAAAAAGCTGCACAAAAAATCGCAAATTTTAAATATTACTTCCAAAGTTCCAAACATTATTTATTATAATTTTATTTTTATTATATTTAAGAACGAAAATGTTTTGAAAACGTTTATTTAATAAATGTTTTGCTTACTCAAACAATGCAAATAGTCGACAAAACGTTGTAGGTAATTAATCAATACAATATAGTGGTGTTCGTTTTTTTCTTGGTCGGAATCATTTCTTTATTACTAAGCCTAAGCCAGAATCGAATTACAATACGATGTTGTCACATTGACAATAATTAACGTGACAGGTATTTTATCATGAGTTGGTTATTAAAGCACACAGACAACTGCATTACAAAAAAAAGTTGTGAAATTTAATATGCGCTATCTCGACCTAAAATATATAAACTGATCTGTTTACACCCTGTATATTGTTATGTAACCGGGTTCGATGAATATAAACTGAATTCCAAAATAAAGAGCTCTTTATTTATGCTTATAGGTCAAATGATATAATTTAATTATTCACAAAACGCCAAATACTTCAAATATCACTACTGCCATTTTACCATTTCATATACTAAACACAATACTATCTTGACTTCCTCAACTGCCTGTTTTTCCTTTTCTCATATTTTAAGACGGTCCTTTGCTTTGTCTGTCTAACGGAGTATACTTGCATAACTAGTGTTTGATATTATGAAAGTACTGTAAGGCTTTGATGGTTTCTATCTCAACACATCGACATAATTTAGCTTGGACCCTTATTTGAAGTGACTGGGTGAATTTTAAATGTAACTTCGTAATATTATATACCATATATCACAAGTATAAAATGTTTGTGAAGCAGTTTCCGTTTATGTTGTTTGTTATTCAAAACAGGTCTTTCATTAAGAGTATAATCATCCTTCTTACCAGTAATAGCAAACCTTTTTATGGAGCGCTTTGAGGAGGTGGCACTAAGAACAGCAAGTCCTAAACCCACTTTATGGTTGCGATATGTGATTTGGTCTCATGGGAGGGAACACCTCAACACAGTTTTCGACCACCTTAAGGGCATCCATAACAAAATAAAATTTACCATGGAGGTTGAAGCCAACAATCAACTGCCATTCCTTGATGTTCTGATAAATGGGAAGGAAGACGGAACCCTTGGCCATACAGAATTGTTACGAAATTTACCAAAGCCGACCCTGTTTCATTTTCATTTCAGTACGACATCGATCGCTTTGAGAAACAAATGGTTCTCGAAATGACTCGGCAGCTGTAGGAGTGATGATTGATTTTACGAGAAGTTTCTATGCTGGTTTTATAAAGGAAGCAGCCCGCGATCGCAAGTTAGTTATGCAGGACGACGAGCATATATTGTAATGTTATTGTGAATCAGCTGTTCTGTATAATTTTGATGTAAATAAAGTTCTAGAAAAGTGAAAGTGAATATTAGTTTTATAATTTTAAATTGAACCCACGGACTATATAACAAAATTTGGTTAGTGAAATCTTTTGATGATAAACTTAAAGTGAAGTTAGGAAATCTTGTCACTAATATCGATGAAAAACGTAATATAGAATTAGAAAATCTTGTGACTACGATGAAAAGCGAACAACAAAATTTGGTTTCCACGATGAAAAGCGAACAACATAATTTAATTGGAGGATTTTTCTAGAAATTTGAACAAAAACAAGATCACATTGAATTAAAACGACACGAAACGGAAGAGAAAAGACAACTGCAATTTGAACAATTAATGCAAATAGTAGCACAAGTTAATGAAACAGTTAAGGACAGAATGCAAATAGTTGAGTCAGACATAAAAGAAATAAACGATGACACTAAGACCATAAAAAATACCGTGGACACTCTTGAAACCAAAGTAGATGACTCCGATTCCATCCAAAGCCAGGTAAAGTGTGAAATCAGTTCTATTCAAAACACAGTTCAAGATAAAATCAGTGCCATCCAAAACAAGGTAGAAACAGAAATCAAAAAAATGCAACAGGACTTACAGCGAGGAAAATACCAACACACCGTGAGTACCAAATGTTCCTTTACTAAACCACCCACATTCGACGGCAGTTCATCTTGGCCCATGTATAAACGGCAATTTGAGGCCGTGGCTAGAGCTAATGGATGGGATAATCAAGAAAAATCTACTTCTCTGGTAATTTCGTTAAGAGGTCCGGCCCTAGAACTCCTCCAAAGCATTCCAGTCGATGAACAAGACACTTACGCCATCCTAGACAAACGATACGATAATCATTTCTTAAGCCAGGTATACCAAGTACAACTAAGTGGAAAAACGCAAAAATCCAGTGAAAGCCTAAAAGAACTGGAAGCAGAGATTAGACGGTTAGTACACTTGTCCTACCCAGACCTGCCAGAGGAAACGAAAGACCGGTTGGCCACACAGAGTTTCATAAACGGCATCAGAGATGTGGAAGTACAACGAAATGTAAGAGTGGCGTCAAGAAGAGTAATGAAGCTCTACTTCGGGCTTTGGAAGTAGAGGCCGTCATGAACATGTCCAAGCCGAGGGTCCGATCAGTTTCCTTCAACCAGGAAGAGTCAGAGTCACCATCTCAAGCGCTGCTGGCTGGTCTGAACAAAATATTAGAATGGTCACAAAGAACTGGCACCAGAGGGGCATGTTACCGCTGCGGACGGACAGGACACTTCCAACGTGACTGCCGAGTAAGGCTACCGGAACGATCACCAATCAGGAGTAACAACAGAACAGCCACATGTCCAGGGACCGTCAGCCAGTCAGCATAAGGGGGCGAATGCTGAATGACCTCCCACCAGCCCCCAAAACGTTATCCATCCGGGGATTTTGCAGAGATAGTAGCAGCCTAGTCATCAGAGGCACCATCAATGGGCGAGAAGTTACCATCACCATCGATACCAGCTAAGTACTACTAAGTATTCGAGTAACTAGAAGCGAAAGAAGAAGGCTACGAGAATTATGCGAACCGACCTGAAGAGGGCAGATGTGACTCTGCCGGAACGTCGTCATTTTACCATCGATCCCGGCAGGGATCAGTTATCAACTACGCGGATGAATTCCCGGAAACCCCCTAAAACATATATATATAATACTAAAATACACCTTATGCAAGACAAAATGATGTCATTTTCAACAGTACGTATTTTATAATATTCTCTCACTACTACATCTGATAACTATCTTATTGTGTTTTGTTACTTTCTTATGTTACAAAACCACTACAGATATCTGATATTTCCCATGTTTTATCGTAACTGTTTGTTTTAATTACAAAAAATAAATAGCATATTCTTTAGCTTTCGCATTTTGTAATAATTTTATTTTCACTCATCCACTAAATACCTATGGCCTGAGATATGTTGAAAATATGCAAACGACGGTGTTTTCAGGAAAGTTTTAAGTTTACAGTAATATGCTTATTATCTTATCTTTACAATAGCGAGTTTTCTTTCTTACATCATCATCACATTTTGTGCACTAGACATCATATTCTTCGTCTGGTTAAAGCGGTCAACCTGGAATAGAAATTATCAAGATGCACCCTCTTCTGTCTCTACTAAAAATAGGGTCATTTTTCTTGAGACCTGTGTTAACATCAGTTAAAAGCAAATGCGGTTTTAAATGCTACACTTTTATGCTACAAGGTCTATTATATTTAATGTCCTATTATCCTAGGGTAAACTGGTTGGAACAAAGGAAGTTAATATCAATAACTCCTAGCACACGTATTTTAGTGTTGCTCACAGTTTCGTAGATGCTTATAGGAGGCACTATTGAGTTTTCGCAAAAGTAAGTATTTTTTTTTGAAAATTTTTGTTTTTATTACATGACTAAAATAAAGCTTGTATAGTATGACAGATTACTTTGTCATTGACAATGAAAAGTAGCTGTTAAGTAACATCTTGTTGTGCGTACAGTACAAACAACAAATTTATTTGTTCTTTCGTTTTTTACCTGCTAAGGGTGTCTGCAAGAAAGACAAATAGCGGTCAAAGTTCCAAAGACGTTACTATAAGTAAAAACAGCAGACTATTTGTGAGAAGTGGTAGCGAAGAGTGAGGTGAACCAGTGTTAGCTCTTCACAATAATACGAAAGGCGGATACATCTGACGATAAAAATATCAAGACATAAGGTATAAAGAACACAAAAAGCCCGATCAAATGCATCCTAAATATTTGATTCAATGCGCTGGTATATATTTCGGCCTATCCAAGGACATAACAAAATTGACATACGAACTACCTAGCAAGTATAACATTTTCCGACCTTGAATGTGAAATGACAACGAGATAGCTGGTGAAGTATCGTTTCAGATGCTTATGAGCAGAAACCGTGAACTGTCTATATGTGCTGCGCAATGGGCTTTCGATGGCGATATCTAGGTAGATGGCATCTCTAATCTAAAATAAAGGTAGAGTGGTAGTTAGATGTGAAGCTCGTCAAGTAATTCAGAATTAAGTTCAGTTTAAAGTTTAAAGGTGGAATGTTGGAACTATAAATTATTTTCGGTTAAAGAGAAATAAGGAATTTTTCTTAAAAATATCCCACTTGCTCCCTATGGAATTTTCGCAAAATGGTAAAAACTGCTTTTATTTATTTTAGAAGAATATATCTATCAAGATTTACGTATTTATTTACTTATTACTTTTATTTCGAAGATATATATATATATATATATATATATATATATATATATATATATTAATTGAAAAAGCCCACGTTTGGTCGACAATTTTTATTGATTGTAATATATAATAATTTTTAAATGTATTTTTATTGATTGTAATATATAATAATTTTTAAATGTAAGATTTTACCTCAGGGTCTTTTTTGCTTGGGTTCAAAATTGTAGATCTTATATAAATAAATGAATTTTATACTTATCTTATTTCTCTTTTTCTTCTTAGTGACACTAACACTTTTAAAATTTTGAAATTATATTTTCCACTTTATTTTTTTTTAATGCTTTCTTTTTAAAATTTTTAGAAGACTAATAAATAATTTTCAAATTCTGGATCAAATTACAATTTATTAATAATGATTTTCCACAATACAATTCTGATATATATAATATTGCCTTTACAACAAAATAAATTTCCTGGTTACCTAAATACTCTTAAATTTCTATCAATTTGTTACAAAATTTCAATTCTCTAAACACAAATATTCACTATACTAAACTTAAAACACCTTTATTTGTATCACTGATTGATTTTAGATTTCAATAATCTGTTTATTAAAAAAATGTTTCAAAAACTCACAGTTGTCTGGCTTGAATTCCCCTTTTCCTTAATTTTGGTTTTATTATACTGCTTCCTGATTTGTTTTGGTTTATAAATTAAATTCTGCTACTCAATTGATCTGTTTGCTGCTGCACCAATATTTATATTTTTTAACAAAATGTGATTTATCTCTTCCTCCAATAGATTTCAAACAATTCCTTTTATGGAATATTTAAATTTTATGATTTCCAATTGTTGATTCAAAATTTATAAAAATTTTAATTTCCAACTTAATTTCTTGTCAAAAACTGACATGGAACACTAATTTCAATGATATCACAGAACATTTATCTGGTTGTCATGGAAACGCAATTTTACAGGAACGAAATTTTCAACTGCTCTGGTCGACGATCGAAAAACAAAGAGGACCTTTCAATGTCAGATTTCCTATTTATGTAATAAATCTTGCCACCTGCTATTTCCATTTCCGCTTTAATTTATTTTATTAATTTCCAAATATGTTTGTTCTAAATCATATGCAAAAATCTAAACAAATTTTAATTTGAATTTCAACACCATTTACTCTTCTAAATTTTATCTAAATTACTTAATCATGTTTTCAAAAATTTTGATTTGATACTTGTCACCTGCTGGTCACCAGTCATTTAACAGGTACTTTAAAAAAAATTGGATTTTACTGAAATTAGGACTTAATATCTTTTGAACTATTAAATTTTCATAAACTATGCTCTAAGCTCTTTCTAACGGTGTAAATCTCTTTAGTGTTCCATCATTCATTCCGATTTTTAACGGTTTTAACAATTCTGACATTTCAATTCTCTAAATATTTAACAAATTTATGTATTTAAAATTAATTTTGATCCAAATGTGTTATATTCAGTGTTCTCATGGCCTAATATGTGATCTAAACTTGTTTTACAAACTCTACTGTGATTTTCCTAAGTGAATTTAACCTCTTTGATGTTTGGCCTAAATGTGACTTCCTGCCTAAATTTTCTTATGTAAGTATCCAAATTCTACTACAATCTGTATGATAGATTATCTAACTTTATATGCCACCTTTTATTCTTCCAACAATTTGCTTTTGAAACATTCTTTTTACATAGTTTATATTTTTAGGTTAACTATCTGTTATGATTTGTGCAATTCCTTTATATGAATTTTATTTACATTTCATTCATTCATTTACTTATTCAAATTATTTTTACTTTTGTATTATCTCATGTCTGGTTTAAATCCATTACAATTTCCCCAAAATTTTACAGAATAAATTCTTTCAGTTTTAACTTAAGAATTTATTTTGCTGAAATTTTTCCAATGCTTTCTTAATATCCATTTTTTTTTAACCTTTTATATTTATTAATTTTAAATTTTATTAATTTTTTTTAAATTTTTTTAGCTATCAAGAATATCATATTACCATAATACTGTGAACAAATTAAACATGAACGATTAACAAATTGACAAGAAAACTCAATAAACTCAAATAACTTATATAAATACATCAACTGATGAACGATTAACAAATCTACAACTACTAGTATATTATTTACAAACTTATCCAAGATATGCTGTTCAAACTTTTGGAATCAACATTCTTAGTAAGTCTTTTTTTATCATGTATCGTTCCCATTTTATTATTATAACCACTTCTTTTATTTTAAATCAAATCATTAATACAATTTTATTTCTTCCCTCTAGTGATATCAAGACTTCATTTGGTTGTTCCCTAGTATCTTATCATTGAAGATTATAAGATTTCTACAAACATGTTATTTATTTTAAAATATTTTGACTTGTATTCATTGATATTATTATAATGTTTTTCCATATTGTCCTTGTTTAATTTTAAATTTAAGTTGTACATATTTTCATTAATTTAAGATTTATGCTTTTAGTTCCTAAGTTTCTTCTTCTCTTTGTAATTTTTCTCAACACTCTCACTTTTCCTTTTCTTCTAACTTATTTGCTTCCATTCCATCTCCATACTTTCTCTTACTACTTTATAATTCTTGCCTACAGGATAATTTATATTTCTTCATATGTTACCGCATTTTTACTTCATTATTCTGTACCTTAGTACCTTCTTATTTCATCATTATTTCATACCTTCTTATAATTCTTTTATTTTAACCGCATTTATATCATATATTCATTTATAATTCATCATATTTTGAAATACTTGTTATCATCCTGTTTCTTTTTGCCTACACTGTTTCCACTCAAATCATCCACCATCTATCATCTTACCTATCCACCATCTACATTCTTATTTATTTTAATCATTTTACTCTGAACATGTATTTCTAAATTTCTTCACTTCACTTCTTTTAATTAATTATTGTTGTTTTCTGTTTATATTTTGTACAATATGGATTTTAGTCACTTTATTTTATATATAATATTTGAAAATACTATCAATGTTGTATATTCCTTTGATCTTCTGTGTCTTGATGTCCACTAACTCATAACTGTTCACTCCATCTCTTGTTTTTACCATATACGGACTTATTATGATGATACTTCCCTATGAAGGACCTTTACTTATTTTCAATTTGCTTATTTTTTTTTAACTTGATCTTTTTATTAATTTTCATTTCCATGTTCCTGTGCTAATGTTGGTCTTCCATCCATCCTTCCTGATCTATTTTTGTATTTTATATTTTTTTCCTGGTTTTCCAGTTTACTTTTGGGTTTATTCCCCAGTAATAAACTGTGTTCTTATGAGTTTCCCCACAAAACTTTCCATATTTTTCTATATACCTGCTCATCTTGATATATTCTTGCTCATACTTCTTATTCATGCTTGGTTTCATGTATCCTGTCTGATAATTTATTTTACTCATTATTGTTACCAAAAATCCTATTTTTCCCCACTGTATATCCATCTTCATTTCATTTCCACTTCCATAATTTACATATTTTTCTATTAACTTTAATTTTTCATATAATTTCATTTTTCTACTATGTTCTGGTATAAACTTTTCATTTTTCATTTGTGTTCCTGCTTCTGCTTGGTTACTTTGAATTTTGACTTTTTCCCCAACTTTTGCTCTTTCTTCTTGGTGTGTCACTATAACTTGTTTGTCTTGCTCTTCATGTAATGTAGTATTTTCATATTTTTCTTCAGCCTTGTCCAGCTTTGAATCATCTTCTTGATTTTCTTGACCTTTACATGGTTCTATAAATTTTTCTCTTATTTGTTTCATACCAACTTTCACTTCTTTGATCACTTGTTGCCAATTATTTTCTATTGTTTTGCTGTTTTCATACATTTCTTTTTTAAAATCTTCTAGATTCTTCTCCATATCTTCTTTCAATTGTTTATAATTTTCATCCATTCTTGAGCTTATTTTTCCCATATCTTGTTTTAAATCTGCCATATTAGAATTTACATTTCCTATTTCTTGTTTTAAACTTCTATCCATCTTTGAACTTATATCTGCCATATTAGAATTTACACTCCCAATTTCTTGTTTTAAATTTGAATTGAAATCTTGCATCATTCTCTTCATCATTTCCATCAATTGTAGATTACTATCCAATCCAATATTTGTATTCTCCTCAGATCTTGATTCTTCTGGTTGTCCTTCTACTACCACATGCTCTGAAATAATTTGAATATTTTGTTCTTCAATTTGCTCTTCACTTCCACTTCCTTCTTGTATATCTTCTGTTCCCTGCATATCCTGCTCCATTTCTTCAGACATATGTTCTTCTGGATTATCCACTGATTTTGCAGCTCTAGTTTTTACCATTTTAATAAATTATTTTTAACACAATTTCTTTATTTATTATTATATATGATTTAAATTTATTATTATTGTTTTATTTTTTACTTATATTGTTTCTTTATCTATATGTATTTTTATAAATTCCCCACCAAGTTTTTACGAAATTGCAAAAATCACTTATTTTTTTATAATTTCAAATATTCTTACCTTTTTATCTTATCTCTTTAACCAAATTATCACACAATTTACTTTATCAGGAAATTTATTTTGTTCTTTCTTTATTTAAATCTGACAATTATTATATTTAATTTTTATATATAGGACCCACTAATTTTTGAGCCCTTTTAGTTGTTTGCCTTTTATAATTGAATGATATGAAATTGTACACTACCTACCAATGTGTTCCTGATGCCACACTAATTTTGATTCCAATTTTTTTTTATATAAGATCCACTAATTTTCGAGCCCCTTTAGTTGGGTGCCAATTATTAATTGAAAAAGCCCACGTTTGGTCGACAATTTTTATTGATTGTAATATATAATAATTTTTAAATGTATTTTTATTGATTGTAATATATAATAATTTTTAAATGTATGATATTACCTCAGGGTCTTTTTTGCTTGGGTTCAAAATTGTAGATCTTATATAAATAAATGAATTTTATACTTATCTTATTTCTCTTTTTCTTCTTAGTGACACTAACACTTTTAAAATTTTGAAATTATATTTTCCACTTTATTTTTTTTAATGCTTTCTTTTTAAAATTTTTAGAAGACTAATAAATAATTTTCAAATTCTGGATCAAATTACAATTTATTAATAATGATTTTCCACAATACAATTCTGATATATATAATATTGCCTTTACAACAAAATAAATTTCCTGGTTACCTAAATACTCTTAAATTTCTATCAATTTGTTACAAAATTTCAATTCTCTAAACACAAATATTCACTATACTAAACTTAAAACACCTTTATTTGTATCACTGATTGATTTTAGATTTCAATAATCTGTTTATTAAAAAAATGTTTCAAAAACTCACAGTTGTCTGGCTTGAATTCCCCTTTTCCTTAATTTTGGTTTTATTATACTGCTTCCTGATTTGTTTTGGTTTATAAATTAAATTCTGCTACTCAATTGATCTGTTTGCTGCTGCACCAATATTTATATTTTTTAACAAAATTTGATTTATCTCTTCCTCCAATAGATTTCAAACAATTCCTTTTATGGAATATTTAAATTTTATGATTTCCAATTGTTGATTCAAAATTTATAAAAATTTTAATTTCCAACTTAATTTCTTGTCAAAAACTGACATGGAACACTAATTTCAATGATATCACAGAACATTTATCTGGTTGTCATGGAAACGCAATTTTACAGGAACGAAATTTTCAACTGCTCTGGTCGACGATCGAAAAACAAAGAGGACCTTTCAATGTCAGATTTCCTATTTATGTAATAAATCTTGCCACCTGCTATTTCCATTTCCGCTTTAATTTATTTTATTAATTTCCAAATATGTTTGTTCTAAATCATATGCAAAAATCTAAACAAATTTTAATTTGAATTTCAACACCATTTACTCTTCTAAATTTTATCTAAATTACTTAATCATGTTTTCAAAAATTTTGATTTGATACTTGTCACCTGCTGGTCACCAGTCATTTAACAGGTACTTTAAAAAAAATTGGATTTTACTGAAATTAGGACTTAATATCTTTTGAACTATTAAATTTTCATAAACTATGCTCTAAGCTCTTTCTAACGGTGTAAATCTCTTTAGTGTTCCATCATTCATTCCGATTTTTAACGGTTTTAACAATTCTGACATTTCAATTCTCTAAATATTTAACAAATTTATGTATTTAAAATTAATTTTGATCCAAATGTGTTATATTCAGTGTTCTCATGGCCTAATATGTGATCTAAACTTGTTTTACAAACTCTACTGTGATTTTCCTAAGTGAATTTAACCTCTTTGATGTTTGGCCTAAATGTGACTTCCTGCCTAAATTTTCTTATGTAAGTATCCAAATTCTACTACAATCTGTATGATAGATTATCTAACTTTATATGCCACCTTTTATTCTTTCAACAATTTGCTTTTGAAACATTCTTTTTACATAGTTTATATTTTTAGGTTAACTATCTGTTATGATTTGTGCAATTCCTTTATATGAATTTTATTTACATTTCATTCATTCATTTACTTATTCAAATTATTTTTACTTTTGTATTATCTCATGTCTGGTTTAAATCCATTACAATATATATATATAAGTAGTGACCCCCATTTCCCACTTTTTATAACACAATTTTCCCAAAATGACGAATTAATTTACTTAAAGAAAGGAATCAACGTGTTAAATCTCATGGTTCTATTATTTTATGTTCCCAAAAAATAATAAATTTTTCAAAAAACCTTTCCCCACCTGTCCCCCATGAGATAATTAAATTTTTGCAAAATGATTAAAGATGATTTTGTTTGGGGAGAAGAATATATCCACCAATTTTCACTCTTGTATCACTTTTTATTTCCTGGATATTAAATTTAAGTTAAAACAACAGAAACAGAAAATGATGATTGAGTTAATCGTTAAATGGTCGGATAATCATTTTTAAAATTGAAATAGCAATTGAAAGTTTAGAAGGGAGTACAACAAACAATAAAATATTTAAAGACAAATACTAAAACATTTTTGACATATATTTAAATAACCGATATTGAAAAAAATATCTATAGTTAATTACAACATCTGCTTTGCAAATTTTCTCTTTCATATTTTTATAAACGTCAGTTTGGACAGAATTTTAATTTACTATTTTAAACCGGATTATGGCCGCTGAATAAAAAAGCTTTTACCGAAACTCTTGTTTGCGTTTATCATTAGTAAATTTTAAATTAATATTTTAATCCGTCTGCAACGTTAATTGAAATCTATTCCAGCAAATTTGTTGTGAGTTGAATAAACGTGAGATTATGTGAGTTCAATAATACGTCAGTTGGTAAATGGAAACTTTGGTTTTTGTAAGTTCAAACAACAAACGTTTTTGTGTAGATCATTAAAAGATGAAGTGTTCGGTTATTATTAAGTCACGTCCATTAATACTGACTGGACAAATGTCCTGGTCCTGGTGTTAAATCATGACAAACTATTAATTTGTTTAGCACGATGGAGATTAGATTAAACATTGGGAATATCTCACTTAACTGCACGTTGTATTGAATAAATCTTATAATTTAATTAGTGTCTGATAAATTACGAATTGTCGAAACATGCTTACCGTATTATTTTTTATAGCACTGTTACAATCATGCCCCTTCAACAATGGTGTGCAGAAACACCATCACACTATTAATATAAACACTGAATTCAGGATGAAAATGGTAACAAAAAACTGATATCACAACTTTTGAAGAAAAAATGTCATTTAATTGCCAAAGGAAACTAAGGTGATCAGAGGTTTCTCAGTTTTATGGAGGCCTGCGTCAAGATATAGATATTTCCAAAAATTAATATTTTTATAAAGCAAACTCCTGCCTCTCCAACTCCTAAGGGTAATTACTATCGCTAAAAAATAAGCGAAAATGGCTAGCATATGGTACTGCGTTTTAAAGAGATTCAATCCTGTATTCAGGAACATCGGACATTTTTGAACCTCGGTAATAAGAAAAAGCAATTTTCAATTGTATAATTTGTGAAATAATAAATGATGCCTAGAAATGTACAATAAATAATGCATAAACTTGGCACCGTTCATTTCCTTGCAAAAACTAGTCAGTGTTGAAATTCTTGAACAACGTTTTGCCACATCAGGATAAGGATCATTGTTTAGTGCCTGAACCAGTTTACTTTTATATGGATGGTATTTCTTTGTTACTTTTTCAAAATTTCGAATACAGATGTTTTATTTACTTTAGTACTTCATCATTCAATTACAACCCTCAGGTTCAGGGCGATCTTAGACAGTTCCAAATTGATGGAATTTTTGTTCTATTGTAGAATGGGTAATGTGACGGTCAGAATACTTCTCATTAAATATTCTTCATATCTTACAACGCGTTCTTATTTATCAAACACTCCAATTAATATTAATATCTGAATTTATTGGGTCTCGGAAAGGCTTATTTTAAAAAACTAAAATAAATATTAAATACGTCTTAAATGCCACAAAACGATAATTATTAATACGTTTTTAAATGTCAGAAAAAATTCAATTACTTCTATGGCCAAAGATAAATAATAGGTTAATAAATCGTGACATGTATTTCACACGAAGGCTACTTGTTTGTATAATATAAAATTACAGTTTCTTGAATATCCACGTACAAAAATCAAAAACTCATATATTTTCGAATAGAGTATAATTGAAAATCGTTTTAAACACGATATCAGACGCTACCACTTTTATTTATTTATTTTTATGGGTAGGATCAGGTGAATAATTTTATTCAAAAAGTGTACTGTCATAAATAAAAATTGAGCTGTTTCAGGATTTTTGTTAACATTCATAATTGCCTAGAAAATGGATGTATCTTTTACTATAGGACCGCATTTCATATCGAATATGAAGTCACTAAATGCACTAGAATACTGTAAATTTCGATAGGCCGTTTTTTGTTTTCTTTTGTTTTGACTTTTGTAAACGTAGGCTTGATGTACCTCATTTATTTTGCTACATAAATACACAACGTGAAATTTAACAAGAATTCCTTCGCGCAGTGAATTGAACACAGTAGTTCCCACAGGCCCTAACTCAAATTTCCCAATTTCACAGCGAGTTATAAAATTTTGCTAATTTTCTCGGTGTATAAATGATATTTTGAATGGCCAAAACTTTCCTATATGGCCCATGAGCCCAATTTTCTTCGAGGAAATTTCTTATTTTGGGTACCTATCCCTACCTATAAAGTAAATTCTCGGGCATGGTTGTCTACAAATATACACATGATATCTAACAACAGCCCCCTTTCTTTTTATGATCAATAGTGATGTTATCCACAGCTCCCCGTATTTGGATTTCAAAGTATTAACAGACGACCTCGTAAGTATTTTAAGATATATCACGCATCAACGTGCGGTAATTACAAACAGGGTAATTTTTTTTTCCGAAACCAAGAGTAATACAAAGATGAAAATTAAAAACTGAATTCCTGGGGAGCAATAAAGAAATAGGAAAGTGAGTATTCAATCGCAGATGAAAGATACCCGCTATTCGCAAGAATTAATAAAAACGTCCAAGATTAAAAACGTCCAAGATGTAAAATATGTTAAAAGTGTCATAAATATATAACAAACCGAATGTCTAAACTCTAAAGAATATCCATAGCTTCTTCTAAATTTGATGGTTGAATCTTCACCATTCCTGTAGCAGTAACAACACTGCCATCTAAGTTCGAGAATACGAAATATTCTGATTGGTGGAATTAAACGTTTAGCAGAAGTAAATTATTAACTTCTTGGTGTATACTTGGTGAATAAAATAATATGTACCGTCGTAAGATAGGTTAGTGTCAAATGCCTTGAATCGTCTATGTAGTAAGATTTCAGATCCAGGAGGAACTATATAGAAAAAAATATAATTTCCTACAATGCAGTGTCACTTGTTCCTTTTGCAGAGCCACTGGGAATAAAATTAATGAATCCACATGCTGTAATAGACAGGATACGTTATGAGACGTGTCATATATTCGAAATATGACATTGATATATCGAAATTTGCTGGTATTAAATTGAAAGAATTGCTAATTTTATAAAGCACACATAAATATTTTGCTCAAGAATTATATTATGCTATTTTTAACAAATCGATAATTTTCAAAGCTCCAGTCGATTCCAAGAAACAATTGATTAATTTTTGTAAGCATATAACTCCATTATTTATCTCATTTTAACATGGATGATACCTATTTCTATTTCATTATATTGTAGAGATCCTGTGACAGAAGTCTCCAACATTTTAATGATGTATCAATATAAGAAATGAGTATATGAGTAATGATAATATTGTTAAAACATTTCATTTTAAACTGCCAAAATAGAAATTAATCGTCTTCAATACAAATTAATTTTCAGAATAAACAAACTGGTAGTAAAAGTAATTCCGAATAAACATGCTGACAGAAAGAAGTATTTCCCGAACGTACGATTGCTGGTATAAGAAACCAGTATCGAATTTAGCGTATCCGTTTGTCAGGTTTTTGCAGGAGCTTATTCAGATTTTCTTCCAGCTTGTCGGTAACTGTTTTGAAAATTTCCCTGCTACTTTTGTCAATCGTAGCTTCCATGCTTCTAGTTATCGCCAAAAGCAAATTAAGATTTCAAAATCCACGTAATCCCGACGAGTTCTGATGCACCACTATTATAATTTTTGTGTGGGTTCTAAACAAATGTTTACACCAAATATGTCTTTATTCTCACCGAAATAAATCATTTTTCACAACAAAAATATTTACTTCAACGGCCGATGAACTCAGGTGATCAGACGTTCGATACGTTGTTATCTACTGAACTATTCAACTTCAAGCCTCTTGTACGCCAGCCTATTTATACCTTTATCGTTGTTTTCGATCTTTTCCTTCTGACTGCGGACTCCGAAAGTGTATAATGTCTTATAAGGATCGACATTCTAGATCCTTGTTTTTTATATCAGTAATAGTACGTTCGGGAAATATTTCTTTTTGTCAGCATGCTTATTCAGAATGGTTTTTATTACTAGTTTTTTTTACTCACAAAATTAGTTTTTATTGAAGATGATTAATTTCCAGAATGGTTCCCATTTTGGCAGCGTAACATAAAATGTTATAACTATCTCCCCAGAAGATGTATTGAGTGATGGTTAAAATTTGGTTTTCCCGAAGCATTTGAAATAGTGCATCAACAAATCTTAAACGAAAATATATATTTGCTTTATATTAAGTTGACTGAAAGCATAGCTTTTCGTAGGTTCTATAAAAACCTAATCACTAAAATCTGTGTTTGAATCTTCACAATTATGGTGCATATTTAAAGCTGACCTGGAATACGGTTACAGGTTTGTTGGAATTTACTTATAAATATCAGTAATAGATTCTCGGTAAATATTTGTATTTACAGTGTTACCTGATCTGTCTATAACAGTACCAATGTAAGTCAGTTGCAAATCTGTTTAAAGGTTCTTTGCTATTACTAAGTATGTAGGTCTTCTACACTAGACTCGCAAATTACAAAAATATGGTCAAGGTATGGTCAATATAATTGATTTTTATTGATTTTCTTTATAAATGTTTCTTAAGCAAGTAAATTACTAAATATATTGTCAATACCCTGATTATAGTTATCGCGAATGTATTGCCAAACTTTGATAGGAAAAAATATATTTTCATGTTTACAAGCCTTGATTTCAACAACTCAAACATTTCAACACTATGACCTTCCATAAAAAGTCCAGTCCCATAAAGTACACAATACTAATTTGATAATTGTCACAGTTACAAATCTATAAACATTTACCTGGTATGTACTAATTTTATGAATCAATGTTTAGTGACACGATCATTCTAATATTAGTCGGGGCGGATTGAGTCATTTTTTGCCATTATTTTTTACAATGAGAGTTTATTTATGTATAAATAGCGTTGAAAAAAATAGACTTCTTTCTGTTATTCCGGTATTACTACGTTGCTACAAGTTGTAGCAAAAACTTTGGTAGCAATTTTTGAAAATTCTCGAAACTGGGATTTTTTCGAGAAAATTAGAATTTTTTAAACTTAAATCGTGATGTAGAAGATTTACTCTAATTTTATTCAAATGCAGATTTTTATAGGAGTAGACTAACCATAGTTGTTTTCTGAATGATACTTGTGGCATATTTTTCAATGTCTAAGTGCTTCTTGGGAAATAACACCACAGTTTAAACAAAATTGCTGTATATTCCAAACGTTTCGGGCTCTAGATCAGACCCCGTTGTCAGTGGTTAAGAAACTACGGATTGTAAAGGGCACAATTCTAAGATGTAAATTAAAATATTTGACAATGTGTATTATTTTGATTTTTGACGTAACTAAGAGAATTTTATTTATAATATACAGGGTAGCACAGAAATTTCTAAAGATCATATAATCATAAAAATCCTTTCAAATTGGAAGGATTTGAAAGGGAGATCTTCAGAACTTTATGTGGCGCTCCTAGGTGCGACTTTCTTATAAGATAGTGCATTCGCCAAAAATGCGACCAAAGAACTTTGTTGATTCAGTGATCCCATTAAAATCATAAGAAAGTTGTTTGGTCGCATTTTTGGCGAATAACAAAGTCGCACCTAGGAGCGCCACATAAAGTTCTGAAGATCTCCCTTTCAAATTCTTCCAATTTGCAAGGATTTTTATGATTATATGATCTTTAGAAATTTCTGTGCTACCCTGTATATTACAAATAAAATTCTCTTAGTTACGTCAAAAATCAAAATAATACACATTGTCAAATATTTTAATTTACATCTTAGAATTGTGCCCTTTTCAATCCGTAGTTTCTTAACCATTGACAACGGGGTCTGATCTAGACCCCGAAACGTTTGGAATATACAGCAATTTTCTTAAAACTGTGGTGTTATTTCCCAAGAAGCACTTAGACATTAGACTAACCATCCTCCGAGCCGATCTTGGTAGGTGCCAAATCTGAAATAATGGATGAAAATCTTTTGTTAATATTAAGGTGGCACACCTTCATTTTGTATAGTAGTAAATTATTTCATTTTCGGAAACCAGAATTTAACATCTGTATGTAGTTGAAATTTATTTTTAATAAATTTTTCCCAAGCATTTACGTGTTTGCATTTGTATCATCCAGTTTCCAAAAAAAGCAAATCTGTAGACTGACCGAAGTGTTACTTAACAACAAAATGTGAGTAAGACACATACTCTAAGTCTTTTTTAAAACGTTAACAGTACATTTAAATTTAGACCGGCCGCTCAATTTATTGATAACAATAATAATGTAGAATTTGTGGTGATTATTCATTTAGCTTCATTGATAATTGAATAAGATGAGTATTTATCAAATGCGACATGTTAAGTTTGTTTGAATATGTTTTATAGTAAATAGTATTTATTAGTAAGCCAGAAAATGAGGCATGTGGGCAAAAAGAATAATGGATTTTTCCACAATAAAAAAGGGGTTTCAGCACTTAATCACATCAGGACTAAGGTACTTGAGGCATATAATGCCCATTAAATTTAAATATGCAATACGTTTCATATTTTGCAGTTTGAAAAGGCAAAAATTAGTTTTCTACAAAGTGTAGGCCTTATTAAACCATCGTAGTATAATAATGGCCTAATTTAAACTTGCAGTTTATCGCAACTTATCATCACAACGACTCCTTATAATGGTCCTTAATTATTACTAATCACGGTGGACCTTTTAAATACCGAGGAACGAATAAGGTCCGGTAATAAAAAAAACAGAATTCACAAAAACCTAAACTCTTTTAAATTTAAACAAAAAAATTAAATAATTTCCACAGATTCATCAAAATTCAGGTACAATAAAAATATCGACTTTAAGTACAGTCATATCAATAAAATACTTCCAGTCATATCAATAAAATACTTCCAGTCTGACACACTATTCTTTACAATCATGACAGTGCCAAGGACGATTCGGGTTATACCTGGGTTCTTTTACCCTTGCCTTTAGCTTTATTTATTCAATTTTTTGTCTTTTCTTTACCTTTGCAATTTTCTATTTTGTTACTTTTTGGAAATTTTTGGTTTGGCTTTCTTGATTTCTTATTTTGTGTTTTCTTCTTACTCTTGAAATAATTGGTTGCTTTTCTAAGGTTTTCCTACTAGACATTCAGGCCTCCTCGGAGGCATTTTAAACAAGCCACATTTTCCTCCGGGCCTTATTCGCCTCAGGTACCTTAGTGGCACTACGACGCCATGGCAGTTCCATGATGCTTTCTTTTATTTTAGACATCTATACATTTCTTTATACACATTGTATATTTATTTTTAATAGGAGGCTCAGGAGCACAAAACGGAAAGCAGTAACATACAGGATAATTCCGTTGACAAAGTTACAGCGAAAGTTAAAATCAGTTTACACAGGATGTGTCAGTACCTAAAAACAGACAACATAATTATGAGATGTGGTTAGAACACTCCGTAATTGAAAGAAGAAAATATATATATATATATATATATATATATATTTGTTTTTAAGTTTTCGTGGGCACTAAATGTTTTAAGTGGTTTCCGGGAATTCATCCGCGTAGTTCGCATAATTCTCGTAGCCTTCTGCTTTCGCTTCTAGTTACTCGAATACTGTAGTATTCCGAACCGACCTGAAGAGGGCAGATGTGACTCTGCCGAAACGTCGTCATTTTACCATCGATCCCGGCAGGGATCAGTTATCAACTACGCGGATGAATTCCCGGAAGCCACTTAAAACATATATATATACATATATATATATATATATATATATATATATATATATATATATATATGAACTAAGCTAGGTTCCGGGTGAGAACCGCGTCTGAATTTATTGAATACTCGACGTTTCGACTCCTGCTTCGGAGCCATTATCAAGAGACAAAAGTGAAAAAGAGTTTCAGAGTCTAGATCGAACTCGGGGCCTCAATCTGCCTACTCCCCAAGAGTCACTAGGTAACTGAACAGTTCAGTTCTCACCCGGAACCTAGCTTAGTTCATAATAATGACCACGGAAGCCTCTCAGAACATATATATATATATATATATATATATATATATATATATATATATATTGTAATGGATTTAAACCAGACATGAGATAATACAAAAGTAAAAATAATTTGAATAAGTAAATGAATGAATGAAATGTAAATAAAATTCATATAAAGGAATTGCACAAATCATAACAGATAGTTAACCTAAAAATATAAACCATGTAAAAAGAATGTTTCAAAAGCAAATTGTTGAGAGGATAAAAGGTGGCATATAAAGTTAGATAATCTATCAAGCAGAGTGTAGTAGAATTTGGATACTTACATAAGAAAATTTAGGCAGGAAGTCACATTTAGGCCAAACATCAAAGAGGTTAAATTCACTTATGAAAATCACACTAGAGTTTGTAAAACAAGTATAGATTACATATTAGGCCATGAGAACACTGAATATAACACATTTAGATCAAAATTAATTTTAAATACATAAATTTGTTAAATAAATAGAGAATTGAAATGTCAGAATTATCAAGACCGTTAAAAATCGGAATGAATGATGGAACAGTAAAGAGATTTACACCGTTAGAAAGAGCTTAGAGCATAGTTTATGAAAATTTAATAGTTCAAAAGATATTAAGTCCTAATTTCAGTAAAATCCAATTTCTTTTAAAGTACCTGTTAAATGACTGGTGACCAGCAGGTGACAGTATCAAATCAAAATTTTTGAAAACATGATTAAGTAATTTAGATAAAATTTAGAAGGGTAAATGGTGTTGAAATTCAAATTAAAATTTGTTTAGATTTTTGCATATGATTTAGAACAAACATATTTGGAAATTAATAAAATAAATTAAAGCGGAAATGGAAATAGCAGGTGGTAAAATTTTTTAAATAAATAGGAAATCTGACATTGAAAGGTCCTCTTTGTTTTCCGATCGTCGACCAGAGCAGTTGAAGATTTCGTTCCTGTAAAATTGCGTTTCCATGACAACCAGATAAATGATCTGTGATATCTTTGAGATAAGTGTTCCATGTCAGTTTTGACAGAAATTAAGTTGGAAATTAAAATTTTTATAAATTTTGAATCAACAATTGGAAATTAGAAAATAATAAATATTCCATAAAAGGAATCATTTGAAATCCTTGGATGGAGAGAAAAAAAATCAATTTGTTGGAATAAAAAGTATTGGTGCAGCAGCAAACAGATCAATTGAGTAGCAGAATTTAATTTATAAACCAAAACAAATCAGGAAGCAGTATAATAAAACCAAAATTAAGGAAAAGGGGAATTCAAGCCAGACAACTGTGAGTTTTTGAAACATTTTTTAATAAACAGATTATTGAAATCTAAAATCAATCAGTGATACAAATAAAGGTGTTTTCAATTTAGTATAATGAATATTGTTGTTTAGAGTATTGAAATATTTTTGTAACAAATCGATAGAAATTTAATAAGATTTAAGTAACCAGGAAATTTATTTTGTTGTAAAGGCAATATTATATATCAGAATTGTATTGTGGAAAATCATTATTAATAAGTTGTAATTTGATCCAGAATTTGAAAATTATTTATTAGTTTTCTAAAAATCTTAAAAAGAAAAAAAAAATAAAGTGGAAAATATAATTTAAAAATTTTAAAAGTGTTAGTGTCACTGAGAAGAAAGAGAGGCTTATAAGATAAGTATAAAAATTCATTTATTTATATAAGATCTACAATTTTGAACCCAAGCAAAAAAGACCCTGAGGTAAAATCTTACATTTAAAAATTATTATATATTACAATCAATAAAAATTGTCGACCAAACGTGGGCATTGTCATTAATAATTGGCGCCCAACGTGGGGCTTTTCAATTAATAATTGGCGCCCAACTAAAAGGGCTCGAAAATTAGTGGATCTTATATAAAAAAAAATTGGAATCAAAATTAGTGTGGCGTCAGGAACACATTGGTAGGTAGTGTACAATTTCATATCATTCAATTATAAAAGGCAAACAACTAAAAGGGCTCAAAAATTAGTGGGTCCTATATATAAAAATTAAATATAATAATTGTCAGATTTAAATAAAGAAAGAACAAAATAAATTTCCTGATAAAGTAAATTGTGTGATAATTTGGTTAAAGAGATAAGATAAAAAGGTAAGAATATTTGAAATTATAAAAAAATAAGTGATTTTTGCAATTTCGTAAAAACTTGGTGGGGAATTTATAAAAATACATATAGATAAAGAAACAATATAAGTAAAAAATAAAACAATAATAATAAATTTAAATCATATATAATAATAAATAAAGAAATTGTGTTAAAAATAATTTATTAAATGGTAAAAACTAGAGCTGCAAAATCAGTGGATAATCCAGAAGAACATATGTCTGAAGAAATGGAGCAGGATATGCAGGGAACAGAAGATATACAAGAAGGAAGTGGAAGTGAAGAGCAAATTGAAGAACAAAATATTCAAATCATTTCAGAGCATGTGGTAGTAGAAGGACAACCAGAAGAATCAAGATCTGAGGAGAATACAAATATTGGATTGGATAGTAATCTACAATTGATGGAAATGATGAAGAGAATGATGCAAGATTTCAATTCAAATTTAAAACAAGAAATTGGGAGTGTAAAACAAGATTTAAAACAAGATAATCAAAACTTAAGTTCAAGGATGGAAAAAAATTTAAAACAAGAAATAGGAAATGTAAATTCTAATATGGCAGATATAAGTTCAAAGATGGATAGAAGTTTAAAACAAGAAATAGGAAATGTAAATTCTAATATGGCAGATTTAAAACAAGATATGGGAAAAATAAGCTCAAGAATGGATGAAAATTATAAACAATTGAAAGAAGATATGGAGAAGAATCTAGAAGATTTTAAAAAAGAAATGTATGAAAATAGCAAAACAATAGAAAATAATTGTCAACAAGCAATCAAAGAAGTGAAAGGTGGTATGGAACAACTGGGAGAGAATTGCAGAATAGCTTTGGAGGAAGAAAGAACAAAGAGACAAGCACAAATCAAGAAGGCAGAGGAACAAGTTAGTAAGAAAATAAAAGGAGTAGAAGAGAGAGTAGGGACAAATGAAGTGAAAATACAATATATTGGGGAAAAATGGGATGAAACTATTATGAAATATGAAGAAACGATGGATATCAGATTGGAGAAAACTGAGAATGAGCTTAAAAAAAAATATGAAGAACAAATCAAGAGATTAGAAGAAAATCGAAGTCCACAGATAATCGAAAGAGTATCAAATTTTGATACTGGGGTGAAATTTGATGGAAGAATAGGAAAGTTACATCCATGTATATTTATACAATCATTGAAAACACAAATGCAAGGGATAAGGGATATTGAACAGATTAAAATAAGAGTGAGACCATGTTTCATAGATGGAGCAGCAATATGGTTTGCTTCAGTGGAGAATGATATACATTCATGGCAGGAACTGGAAGAACAATTTATTTCATATTATTGGGGTGAAATTAATCAAACAAGATTTAGGGAAAAATTACATTTTGGAAAATACCGTATAGGGAAATTAAATATTTTAGAATATGCAATGAAATTAATAACTAATGCCAGATACTTGATACCAAAGTTAACAGAATCCGAGATAATACTGCAAATAGCAAGGCATTTTGATAATGGGATGATTGATACAGTATCAATCCAGAATATAGTAACAATAGATGTATTTAGGACATATCTACAAAGAATGCAGCAAACACAAGACATGAAAAATTTTAATAATCAAAATACAAATTGGCAAAATAGGGGACAAGAAGATTTCAGAAGAACATGGCAAAATAGAAAGTATGGAGAAAATAATAATCAAAATTTTAATAGGAGTTATCAAAATCAAAATATAAATGGGAATAAGTATTGGAATAATAGATATCAGGGACAGAATGAGAACAGAAAATATGGCAGTTATAATAAAGAATTTAATCAAGATCAGAGAAGATCAAATAATTTAAAACAGGTAAGAAGTCAAGAAGAAATTGATAAAATAGATGAACAAAGACAAGATAAAGGAAAACACATTATAAGGAAGAATACTACAAGTTGTAATAGAAATGCCAGGTAAAGAAGTCAGTCAAGGGAATGTAAAGCGAGCACAAGTAAAGCAGATCAGGATTTTTAAAAAGTTTGTATATAAAAAATAAAAGAATTGAACCTAAAAATATTATAACAAGTAAAATTTTGACATGTAAATATCAACATCCTAGAGAAATTATAAAATTTGAAGATAAATTAATAGAAAATTTAAATTATGATTTGGTATTTATAAATGGGAGTGTGAATAATGAAATTTTGAAAATTATGATTGATACTGGGGCAGAAGGGACTATGATTAATGAAGGCATGATTAATTAAAACAGATAGAATTAATATTTTATCAGCAAATAATAAAAAATTATTCGAAACAAATAAAATGATAAATTTAAATATAATTTTTGGGGAAAAACAGATACAACTTTCATTTTTGATTGTTAAAAACTTGGTATATGATGCGATAATGGGGATGGACATGATGAGAAAATATGAAGTCAAGATTAATATGGAAAGGCAAGAGATGGTAATTCATGATTATGGAATAAAATTCATGGTAGAAGATGAACAAGAATTGAAAGAAAGCAAGGAGTTAAAAATGAATTATTTCAAGCAAGAACAAGGATATAGAAAGGAACCCATTTCAACAAGTAAATTACAAGGTAAAAATAAGAACGTGGTTGTGAGTGAAATAAGAAAGGTATTAAAATGTCATGCAGATTATGAAAAAGAAGTAATAGATATTATCAGTAAATATGAAAAATTAATAAATAGAGAGAACAGAATTGCTACAAATTTTAGTCATAAAATAGAAGTCAGGGGAATCCAAAATTTTAAAGCAAAAACTTATCCAATACCATTTAATTTAGAGAAGAAGTAAATCAGGAAATTGATAAGATGTTAGATGATAAAATTATTGAAAAATCAAATTCATGTTTTATAAATCCCATGGTTGTAGTTAGAAAGAGTAATGGAGAAATTAGGCTTTGTTTAGATGCAAGAAATTTGAATAAATATAGTATACCACAATATGAAGCACCTTTAACAATAGATACAATTTTCAATCGGATAACAGATGCAAAAATTTTCTCAAAAATCGATCTTAAACATAGTTTTTGGTTGATACCTCTAGAGGAGGCATCCAGAGACTATACAGGTTTTCAAATAGATGGGGTGGTGTTTTAGATTTAGAGTGGTACCTTTTGGGATACAATCAGCATGTGCAGCATTAGTAAGAGCTTTACATCATATATTTGATAAATATGAATTCATACTACATTATATAGATGATTTATTAGTATTTTCAAAAAATGTAGAGGATCATATAAAACATTTAGAAATAATTTTAAAAGAATTGGATACAGCAGGGTTAAAAATTAATTTGGAAAAATGTCTCTTTGTACAACAAGAAGTTATATATTTAGGGTTCAAAATTACAAAAGAAAGTGTAGAAATGGATGAGGAGAGAATAAAGGTCATTATGGAATATCCAAGACCAAGAAATTTAAAACAATTAAGAGGATTTTTGGGATTAATTGGATATTTTAAAAGATTAATACCAGATATAACGGGAAAAGAATTAAATCTAATAAATTATTAAGAAACAATCAGAAATGGAATTGGGGAGATGAACAGGAACAAGAGTTTAACAAACTAAAAGAAATATTTGCAGAAGAAATTAAAATATACCATCCAAATTATATGGAGAAGTTTATATTGCAAACTGATGCATCCAAAGAAAGACTGGCAGGAGTGTTATTACAGAGATATGGGGGAAAAGAATTACCTATATATTTTATATCAAGAATTACCAAGAAACATGAAAAAAATTATTCAGTGTCTGAGTTGGAGTTGTTAAGTATAATATTTTGTGTAACAAAGATGAGATTTATTTTATTAGGTAACCAGTTTGATATAGAGACAGATAATTCGGCTTTAACTTATATTTTAAATAACAAATTTGGAAATAGTAGAATACATAGATGGTCATTATTTGGCTGATGCATTGACAAGAGTGGAAAAAACAAGTGATAGGAAAACAATCAAGATAGGAGTAAATATAATGAAAAATGAAAAAGGAATACTATCATTAAAAGAAATTATAGAGGATCAAGAGAAAAATATGGAAGAGTTTTAAGAAAATAAACATTGAACAAACAGAACAAGGAATATTTATCAAAAATTGGGAAGGATCAGAATTATATTTTATTTCAAAAGACCTGGGGAAGAAAATTTTAGAAATATTACATATTAGATATGGACATATAGGAGCAAGAAAATTGTGGAGCATGTTTAGAGAAAATTATTATACAAAGAATGATTTGAAAATATGCAAGGATATTACAAGAAGATGTGACATTTGTCAAAAGGGAAAATATAAAAATTATAAAATACAAATTTACCAAAGTCAATAATAGCTACAGAAAAACTAGAGATCATTTCAATAGATTATTTAAGTAACTTAGTAGAAACTGAAGAGGGATATAGACATATTTTAGTTATTGTAGATATTTTTTCAAAATATATTAAATTATACCCTTGTAGAAGAACAACAGTATCAGAAATTAAAAAGGTTATGAATAAATATATTAATAAAGTGGGAAAACCTAAGTCAGTTATAATGGATAATGCAACATACTTTAGAAGTGAAAAATTTATAGAATATTTAAATAAAAATGAAATTGAGCCAAGATATATATCCATTAGACATCCAAATGCAAATCCGGTAGAGAGATATATCAGAGAGGTAGTGAAACATTTAAGATTTTTCTGTAATAAGAGACATTATAGATGGACAGAGCAATTACAACAGATTGAAAAATTAATTAATCATACACATAATAGTTCAACAGAAGAAACACCAGAAGTATTGATGAATGGGAGATATCCAGAAGGAAGACCATGGATTATGGAAAGAAGTATAGAGTATGACAAGTTAATCGAGAAGACCAACAAAAACATGGAATGTTTGGCAAGAAAATATAGGAAAAGAGTGGAAAAGAAAAAACGTACAAAATTCAAAGAGGGAGATCTAGTTCTAGTGAAAACATTAAAAGTAGCAAATAGAAAAAGAAGAGAATGTGCAAAATTATTATTTCCTTATGAAGGTCCGTATATGGTAAAAACAAAAGATGGAGTGAACAGTTATGAGTTAGTGGACATCAAGACGCAGAAGATCAAAGGAATATACAACATTGATAGTATTTTCAAATATTATATATAAAATAAGATAATTAATATCCATATTGTACAAAATATAAATAGAAAACAACAATAATTAATTAAAAAGAAGTGAAGTGAAGAAATTTAGAAATATATGTTCAGAGTAAAATGATTAAAATAAATAAGAATGTAGGTGATGGATAAGTAAGATGGTAGATGGTGAATGATTTGTGTGGAGACAGTAGGTAAAAAGAAACAGGATGATAACAAGTATTTCAAAATATGATGAATTATAAATGAATATATGATATAAATGCGGTTAAAATAAAAGAATTATAAGAAGGTATGAAATAATGATGAAATAAGAAGGTACTAAGGTACAGATAAAGAGTATAAATAAATAATGTGGTAAAAATGCGGTAACATATGAAGAGATATAAATTATCCTGTAGGCAAGAATTATAGAATAGCAAGAGAAAGTATGGAGATGGAATGGAAGCAAATAAGTTAAAGAAAAGGGAAAATGAGAGTGTTGAGAAAAATTACAAAGAGAAGAAGAAACTTATGAACTAAAAGCATAAATCTTAAAAATATGTACAACTTAAATTTAAAATTAAACAAGTACAATATGGAAAAATAGTATAATAATATCAATGAATACAAGTCAGAATATTTTTTAAAAAATTAATAACATGTTTGTAGAAATCTTATAATCTTCAATGATGAGATACCAGGGAACAACCAGATGAAGTCTTGATATCACTAGAGGGAAGAAATAAAAATTGTATTAATGATTTGATTTAAAATAAAAGAATTGGTTAAAACAATTAATAATAAAATGGGAACGATACATGATAATGGAAAACTTACTAAGAAAGTTGATTCCACAAATGAAAATTTTGGACAGCATATCTTGGATAAGTTTGTAAATAATGATACCAGTAGTTGTAGATTTGTTGAGCGTTCATCAGTTGATGTGTTTATATAAGTTATTTGAGTTTATTGAGTTTTCTTGTTGAGTTGTTAATTGTTCATGTTTAATTTGTTCAGTTTCGTTTGATTTATGACATTCTTGATAGCTAAAAAATTAATAAAAAAAAAAATTAATAAATATAAAAGGTTAAAAAATATATGGATAGTAAGAAAGCATTGGAAAAATTTCAGCAAAATAAATTCTTAAGTTAAAACTGAAAGAATTTATTCTGTAAAATTTTGGGGAAATTGTAATGGATTTAAACCAGACATGAGATAATACAAAAGTAAAAATAATTTGAATAAGGAAATGAATGAATGAAATGTAAATAAAATTCATATAAAGGAATTGCACAAATCATAACAGATAGTTAACCTAAAAATATAAACCATGTAAAAAGAATGTTTCAAAAGCAAATTGTTGAGAGGATAAAAGGTGGCATATAAAGTTAGATAATCTATCAAGCAGAGTGTAGTAGAATTTGGATACTTACATAAGAAAATTTAGGCAGGAAGTCACATTTAGGCCAAACATCAAAGAGGTTAAATTCACTTATGAAAATCACACTAGAGTTTGTAAAACAAGTATAGATTACATATTAGGCCATGAGAACACTGAATATAACACATTTAGATCAAAATTAATTTTAAATACATAAATTTGTTAAATAAATAGAGAATTGAAATGTCAGAATTATCAAGACCGTTAAAAATCGGAATGAATGATGGAACAGTAAAGAGATTTACACCGTTAGAAAGAGCTTAGAGCATAGTTTATGAAAATTTAATAGTTCAAAAGATATTAAGTCCTAATTTCAGTAAAATCCAATTTCTTTTAAAGTACCTGTTAAATGACTGGTGACCAGCAGGTGACAAGTATCAAATCAAAATTTTTGAAAACATGATTAAGTAATTTAGATAAAATTTAGAAGGGTAAATGGTGTTGAAATTCAAATTAAAATTTGTTTAGATTTTTGCATATGATTTAGAACAAACATATTTGGAAATTAATAAAATAAATTAAAGCGGAAATGGAAATAGCAGGTGGTAAAATTTTTTAAATAAATAGGAAATCTGACATTGAAAGGTCCTCTTTGTTTTCCGATCGTCGACCAGAGCAGTTGAAAATTTCGTTCCTGTAAAATTACGTTTCCATGACAACCAGATAAATGATCTGTGATATCTTTGAGATAAGTGTTCCATGTCAGTTTTTGACAAGAAATTAAGTTGGAAATTAAAATTTTTATAAATTTTGAATCAACAATTGGAAATTAGAAAATAATAAATATTCCATAAAAGGAATCATTTGAAATCCTTGGATGGAGAGAAAAAATCAATTCGTTGGAATAAAAAGTATTGGTGCAGCAGCAAACAGATCAATTGAGTAGCAGAATTTAATTTATAAACCAAAACAAATCAGGAAGCAGTATAATAAAACCAAAATTAAGGAAAAGGGGAATTCAAGCCAGACAACTGTGAGTTTTTGAAACATTTTTTTAATAAACAGATTATTGAAATCTAAAATCAATCAGTGATACAAATAAAGGTGTTTTCAATTTAGTATAATGAATATTGTTGTTTAGAGTATTGAAATATTTTTTGTAACAAATCGATAGAAATTTAATAAGATTTAAGTAACCAGGAAATTTATTTTGTTGTAAAGGCAATATTATATATATCAGAATTGTATTGTGGAAAATCATTATTAATAAATTGTAATTTGATCCAGAATTTGAAAATTATTTATTAGTCTTCTAAAAATCTTAAAAAGAAAAAAAAAATAAAGTGGAAAATATAATTTAAAAATTTTAAAAGTGTTAGTGTCACTGAGAAGAAAGAGAGGCTTATAAGATAAGTATAAAAATTCATTTATTTATATAAGATCTACAATTTTGAACCCAAGCAAAAAAGACCCTGAGGTAAAATCTTACATTTAAAAATTATTATATATTACAATCAATAAAAATTGTCGACCAAACGTGGGCATTGTCATTAATAATATATATACATATATGATTTTATGATATCATATTAAAGGCAAACTACTAGTGGGAGTAGTAACCAATTTAGCGAGGGATGAACTAACAACATCCACAACTATTGTTCGCCAAAGTTTCTTGAACTGTGTGGAGTTTTTGCTGCTGGGAAGAGAAAGGTGTTACTGTCTCTCCTGAATTCCGAGTCAGAGTCTCGTATATATTATCCAGACATGCAATTTGAGGCCAAAAATATCTGTGTATCATGAGTGCAAGATGCAAATGATCGAATGCATCAAGCAGTCGCTGAACTGCAAAAAATATAATTTGAACACACTAGGAAATATTTCAATTAAATAAAGTTAATAAACAGACAACATGAAGTACCATGCTAGAGTAAAATTAAAGCTATAAACAAATTTTTCTCGATATCATTTTTTCCCTGAGAGGTATTTTTGCCTTTTCAAAACAAATAGTCTGTAGTCTGTTATAGATGTTCATTAGAAAGTTTTTAATGCTTACCATTTTGTAAATATGTAAATTAGTATAAATTAGAAGTACAAATTTGTGACTATTCTCAATTTTCACATAATATTTGTGGTTTGTCTGATTTTCTCAGGTCCTCCAGACAATTAGGAATATCAAATTGTAGTGTTAAGCATATTTCTTATTACCAATATTAATAGAGGTTTTTCATTAGAATGTGTATTTTTAAAGTTCGCTTTATTTTTTCTATTTTTACAGTTGTGAAGTAAAAATTATCCTAGTTACGAAAGCTGTATGATATACGACATAAAGAATGGAAGTAGAAAAAAATCTTTATAGACGGTTCACAGATTTGTGGAGTATTTGGTCGAATAGAAATAGCGTCGTTAGCACTAGTTTTAAAGCCAATTAATAAATTTAGGGAAAGTAGCCAATGTATTTACCTTAAGTCACCAGTCCGGAGTGAACGTGTTAGGTGAATTTACAATTCATTTTACATAAAGATCTGCACAAACATACAAACAAAATGCGCTTGGTTTAAGAACTGAAGCCAGATGACAACGCATAACGCTGGACTTTGTTCAAAAGGCATTGATAATAAAGGAAAATATCGCTGAGTTTCTCAGAATAGACATATTGAGCGACGAGCTTCATTTCTCTTAAACACCTTAATA
Organism: Octodonta nipae; assembly: GCA_034190945.1. Lineage (NCBI taxonomy): Eukaryota > Metazoa > Arthropoda > Insecta > Coleoptera > Chrysomelidae > Octodonta > Octodonta nipae. The sequence goes on from CM067219.1 coordinate 36,331,458, forward strand.
AACAGAATTGTCGAATCTGTGACTAACACAAAGTTACCGTAAAATATTTAAAAAAAGAACATTCAAGCGGAGAAATAATAGCACTACACTGCCTGCGATTTCTCGGAAGTGTTATTCTTATTTCGCGAAACGAAGACATAAAATGGCCACCTAGGTCGTATGATATAAATCCGCTAGACTTTTCCCGCAAAAAATGTTAGCCTCAAGAATATAATATACGGACTGTTATTGGACAAATAGAACACCTAATATAGGGCAGTGTAATGAAATAAATTTTCAAAAATTTTTGGGGATAATGATCTTGGAATCCTTAATAAAAGTAAGGAAAACCCTACCAAGAGCCGCCAACACATTAAAATTATCTTTTTTTTTTGTTCATAATTCATTCTAATGTGCGATTTTAGATTAACGCTTTTGAATCCATTGCGGCGGCACAAATAAATATAGAGTTTCTAACTGTATAAACTATATAAACTAGACGTATATATATATATATATATATATATATATATATATATATATATATATATAAGTTTTTAATACAAAAAGAGTTGTTACAAAATTAAAATATCTAAAAGGAAAATTTTATAGTTGTTTAAGCTCATTAGTTTAACTATTTCCAGAATTCTTATTCCAAATTAGAAGGCCAGAATTTATTAACAATATGAATTTCAGAGTATCCTTGTTTTATTTCAGAACATGGGTAGTCCCAATTCGATTAGCCGAGACCTCGTAGACCTCGTGGCTCTTTATCAAAGTGAAAGCGAAATTAATATGGAAAGCTTGAGAGAAAGAAAATTAAATTGTCTGGCTTAATTAGGTGGCGCGTCACACAATTCTTTATATAATGACTCGTACTTACGAAAAAGATAATGATATCTTACATTAGGACGTTCTAATATTGAAAGTAAAGATGAAATCGGTCTACAAAGAGAAGCAATTGACAAAGTAAAGTTGTAATTGTACAATTGAAACAGATTAGAAACAGTATGTATTTTTTTTCAGTCACCTCCCTAATCATATCTTAAACTTACAGTAACAACGTACACCTACGCTTTAAAAAGTAAATTTCTTCTTAAAAGCTACATGCGTTATACCTTATGACAATTGAATGATGGCGGTCATTATTACTTTAACAAAAATAATATGTTTAGTTTTGAGTTAGGGATTATTTTTGTTTTTTATTTATTTAGCTTTCGGGTTTATGGGGTAATAATGGGTAAGATGACCCAAGAATCTGTCTTTTAATACGAATTATTTTTTAAGATGATTCAGAAATTTTAATGTCAATTTCTTCTACTACAGATTAATAATTTATCTCAAGTAACTTAGATAATAAATGCCTATAGGTGTTATATCTGGTTGTTAATGTTTCATCCACGAAGTTGATTTAATATGACAGTGTCGAAGGTTAAAGTACATTTGCCGACTTTCTTATCAATTTACTAACTAACTAACTTTTGAGTTCTTAAAACCAACTGTATTCACATGTGTTTATCTCAAATAGCAGATTATAATTAATTTATGACGAAAAAGAGAATTTTCATGTGTTGCCGGCTCTTTGGAGGCTTCTCCCTAATACAAACCTTACACGAACAATATCATTGAGAATAGAGTTGTTTGCTTACCGTCAATATCGACTTATATACTTATAGCAATAAATATGCTCAGTTCGTTTGTTACAGTTGTTGTAGCCATAATTGTCTGAGGCCAGTAAAATCGATGATCAAGCTTGTTTCAATAAGAACGTCATTAATGCTTTCTCGTAGCATCCAAAATAAGCAACTTTTCTCTAATATTGTTTAGTATATTCCTGAAAATGGTTTGTAGCCTTCTTTATATCTTCTCCATTGGTCCCTGACTTTATCCTTACTAACAAGAGGATGAGAGGGTTAGACGCAGCATTCCTAACTGTATTGTTACTGTATTTACGATTTGTACAGTTTCAGAGTTGTGGGGACAGTTCACATAGCTCAACGAAGTTTCGAAGAGGTTCGTCTTCCGAGCATTCGGTCCCTTCATCACATACATTATTTCTTCCAGGTTACAAAAAAAAATTACTGCCAAATTACAAATTACCTAATTTGCCATTGTGAAACTTTTAATTTTAAGTTTTCTTGTTCAGTTGTGTAGGGTTTTATTACCATTGAAAATAGGTCTGATTTAGACCCTGAAACGTTTGGACTATTTGAAATATGCAGACTTTCCAGAAATTATGGTGTTATTCCCATAAATCAGAAAAATACTAAATAGTATATTTTTAGAATCACACACCTATATTTTCTTAAAAGTTGGGTGCATTTCAACTGTAACGAGGTTTTATATCTTTATCAATAGTTATATTTATATCTACATATAAATAGGCAAAGACAAAACGCTTAGGTACCATTTTCTCTTCTGTCTCTCAACCGATACTGTCTACGCCAAACACCTATTTGATTTGTGGTGCCGCCGCCGTCAGATGGTCAAAACTCAAAACATTGAGTAATTATAAATGAAGGGAGCGATCGTTAGATATATTCTTAGAGCATGTACTTCTGGAAGTGGCATGCAAGCGTTGATATTGTTTACTGGTAAAATAGTCAATGTAGTAGGTCAGTATTGATTTTTTGGACGCGTTCCAATAACTTTCATATTAAATATTCTGTTTTTAATGTGAATTAATATAGGTATTATTATCACAACCTTCCCGAAGGTGTTGTGTGAAAAAATGTCAGACAGGGGACAATAGAGAATGTATTAAATATTTAAGTTCTCCTAGGGTTGTTGGTCCTCTCTTTTCTTTAATATTCCTGAACTTGATTGAAACAGCAAACGACGAAAACTTTTAGGTTGCAAAGAACAATCTTCTAATTCTTATATCGAATATTTTGCCAGGAGGGGTCATTCATTTGTCAAAAATATATTTGAATACATTTTTATTTTCTTTTTATTTCAACAGATTTGTCAATATGAATGAACAATTTTGGTCATTACATGTACTTCTCCGATTTCTCCACAACTCTGTTTCTTTTAAAAATATACTTTTTACAATTTCATGAAATATGGGCGAATTGTGACCACTGGGCGACCACTAGTTTATATAAGTTTAAGAACTGCTCGCGCCTTCGATCAGCGACCAAGGATTTACTTTTCCTGTTGCTTTATTAATCAACCTCATATGCTACAGTAATAAACAATAGCAAACAAATGATTTAAATCAATTTCCTGTAAACTTTATTGAATTTAATTTTCTACAGGTATACACTCAAAGCTGATAGTCAATAATTTAATTAAAAGGATGCATCACAATTGGTTTGAAAATTCCTGATGTAACCGCATTTGAAAATCTAATACGAAAATTCTTTTCGTAGGTCATATTAATTTTCACAACTAATTTCGTTTAGGAACGGTAACTATATATTAACTGTTTTTATGGGGTTTTACCAACGCGGTGGGTTTTACATTCAATAATGTTATAATAATGCACTTTTTGCTTATGATAGAACTTACAAAATTTATTAACCTGACAAGTAAGTAAGTACACAAATCAATAAAATGAAGTACGAATTATTAAACTATAAAGCAGAGTTCATAGTAATGATGACAAATCATATTTCTCAATGACTTTAAGTATGTTACAAAAAAATTTAAAAAATCTACAATGAACGGGGCTGTTATAATTGTAACAAGAAAAAACTAGTTTCTGCTCAGAGGAGAAAAGAATATGTTGACCTTCCAGGATCCAAGGAAACAAAAACACGTAATGTGATATAGTGGGAAATAAACTTCTTCAAGGATATAACTGTGCTCTTTGTGAAATAGCCGTTATGAATAACACCATCAACTAAATAATTACATGGTCTAAATCTCCAAGGAATGATGTGAAGACAAAAAAGATTAATGGTCATTTAGAAAAAGTTGCTTGTTTGCTTATTTCACATACGAAAAAAACTAGCGATGGATACGTTGCCATTAACGCAGACAATATGTTTGGGAAAAGTTATTTAGCTGGCGCGATTATATAATCAAAAATAATGTTACAAGATATATATTAACTTTTGTATATCTGAGGTGCCGCATCCTATGTCAGAAATCTATTATTTATATTTAATGTCCTAACGTACTGGGATATTATCACAACGTATCGAGTTTATTAACGAAGCTGGCGGATTGATGATTGACAACACTGTTACTTTTTTGAGTAGGATACAATCACAGTTCTCTTAGATGTTTCAAAAACAAATATACAGAAATTTCTAGTTGTTTTCTGAATGATATTCTTGGCTTATTTTTCAATGTTTAAGAGCTTTTTGGGAAATAACACCACAAGTCTCGAAACTTGCTGTATATTACAAACGTTTCGGGGTCTAGGTCAGACCCCATTGTCAATGGTTGGGGAACCATTTCGGGGTCTGACCTGGACCCCGAAACGTTTGGAATATACAGCAATTTTCGTGACTTGTAGTGTTATTTCCCAAAAAGCACTTAAACATTGAAATATACAAAAACATTGAATTGTAACGTAAATTCAGTTAAGATTGTAGAGGCGATAGTTTTAAATGGCAATTTTAATCCATTAAACCATGACATTCGTTTTATTGGGCGCGCTTATGTATTCCAATAAGTACCAGTAAGATCCGGGCAAAAATGAGCTTATTGAGCGTGGAGAACATTTCAGAAATCCACATCCGAACCATTGCCATAATGTGCTTCTATGTTGTTGCCCATTTGTTAAGGTACATATAATTTTGAAGCTTTAAGCTGTAATTTTTTAAGCAATAGAAATATCAAAACTTTGCTGCTACTGTGTTGTTAGTTTGTTAGGCTAAAAATAATTGTGTAGCTCTTACTGATTCCATGGCTTAACAGAAAAAATGGTATATCCAGTCATCCACTAAAGTCAAGAAAAAGGGTGAAATTGAGACCAATCTTATTTAATTCACGTATATTGAAATGTAGTCCGATATATTAAGGCGTATATCGTAGCAATGGGGGGTACTGTTAGTGTCCGTACATTAAATATCGTATATATTCTCAATCGGGTGGAAATTCTCTATTTTATAAATCCAAAATAGAATAATAATGACAGTAAATCTTATATAATTCGTAACCTCATTTCTATGCCTATCAGCAGTAAGTTTTTGACTCTATGAATGACTGATGAGAAGTAAAAACCTTGCCCCAATCTCGAATAAGATAGTTCAAGACAACAAACAAACAAGAAAATAAAATTTAATTAAATAGTGGAAAAGAAATGAAGGAACATAACATACCAATTCTATTAAAAATCTGACCTCAGTGTACTAAAAGTTACAAAGATTTTATTCGTTTTACTTTAGATAATTAAAAATTAATTCAGTCGAAACTTTCGTATTCAATCTACAATTCTTTGTGTTTCCATTATATCAATAGGCAAAAAAAGTTAATCCCGCTTATGAAAAAAGATGCAATACAATGATGGCGAAAGTTCGAGTAAAAACTTCAGACTTTCAAAAATAAATGTTATTTTGCAGTGAACTAATACAAAACAGGTTGACATGGAAATGTTTCGTTTTAAAAATAATAGTGCATGTTGGAACGGCATATTAAATGTTCCGTACTGTCTTTGAGTTTCCATATAATCGAGGGAAGTTATAACGTTTCTTATTTGAGGTTCCGTACTTGTTTTCAAAATTTTATGATAAATGGATTTTAGGTTAACAATTTATTTCAGGGATATACTCAGCACATACTTATCAAAACTTGCGATACATTCTTAAAAAAATAACTCTTCAAATCTCAATATCAACTCCCAAAAATAACCAAGTTAATGGTAGAAGGATAAAATGTTGCAAAGCTCAATCATACAAATAATTCATTCCATTCATAAAGGGGTTATATTGTTACATAAGTAAGTTAACAAACTACAACTTCAAGAAGATACCGTTTTATAATTAAAAATATTAGGTGAATTATTATTCACCTTTATGACCGATAACATAACATCAAATTTCCCTCATTTTACCTTGTGTTGCACAGAGAAGACAACTCAAGCTTTAATGAATACTGTTGAAAGTATGTGGGATCATGTTTACTGAGTTACAACCGATTCAGTTCCCAGCAAAATGAAGACGAGCTAATTGCAGTCATAGTAGACGAAATGAACAATATTGTTTTAAGTACAGTCATGTCAACTTCAATATATTACTAAAGAACGCTGTCGATAATGTGGACATTTCAGGTGACAGTCACGCCTTGTCACAAATCTTTACGACTCAAATTACCAATAGTTTATGCATTCATCTGATACAGTTTCGATTTAAAGTAACCCAGCAAACTCCTATGATCTAGCTGGACATTCTAGGAGTTTATTATGTTTTTACGATGGACGTGCACAGATTGGCTAGCAAGATCACAGGTTTTTATGCCGTTAGATTTTTTCCTGTGAGATTACCTAAAATCGAAGTTGTATCAGACGATATCACAAACTCTTGGTGACTTGCGTCCGAATATTGTACAAGAATGTACCAGTACTACCAGAGAATTTTGCAGAAGAAATACAACAGGTTATACCTACTGCGGCCAACAGATTAATGGTGAACAATTAAACGCTTTGAACTAGCATTTTGAATCTTTATTTTTGTAACTTATTAAAGTGAACTTATAAACTATAAGGCTTCTGTTAGACACGTCGGAACACGTCCTTCGTCCGCGAGGACGACCACCAATGTTGAAATTTATTAGGGATCAATCTACCAGTGAAAAGAGCAAATTTAAGGTCACTTTAACAGCTTTTAATAGGTATTAATAGTGTTATGACACTTAAAAACCTACAGTAACTGAACTATTTGGTATGCATTCTTTTTTTCGGTGTTATTTTATTACTTTTTATTGCACTATTAATACTTTTGGACTGGAAGTTATTGAAATTCCCTACTAGCGAACAACGCGAATCCATCAATCCTTCGGATGAAGTAGCGCTTTTAAAGTTACCGACCTTTGGCGGATAGGACGAATGGATTGAAAAACACCTCAATAAATAATATTAATATTCAATGAAAGCAAAATAGTACATCTTTGCAAAATTGCAGTAGTTGAGGGAATAGAAAAAAACACATTTTGAAGAAAGGTACGAAACTAAGGTGGGTGGTCGAGACGAGGAATGTGTGAAACTCAATCATAACATATTTTCACTATTGCCATTTTTCTTAGAATTCTCGTAAGCGTAAATTGTGACTGAATTATAGTAAAACTAATTTTTATAACTCCTTTTACAATTAAAAAAAAATATGGGGTTTAATTATATTCTCAATACACAAAATTTCGAATTCAACGTTTTTTTTAAATTTTACGCTATATATCTACATTCTGTCGAAAGCAAATTAAACAGTTTACCTATCACCTATTTTAGTGTTATAACAATGAATAAAATCCAAAACATTTTCAAAATTTATTCCCTTCTTATTGGAAATACCACAAGGCAAGGATTTTTTTGGTATGTATGTGTTTATAAAAAAAAATATATAAATTACAAAATAGCGGAGTCTCAAGGGTGTTCAAGTTTTGTGTAACACAAATTCCTCTAACTAAAGCTGATAATGGAAATCATCATTCTCATATTCTCTAATTCTAAAATATTACCAGTAGCAGACGGTACGGAATTTGCATTGAGTTACATATATTATGAACAAACGTACATGCAAATGGACTGTAGTCTCACTCAATAGGCAAGCAAGTCGAGCAGCAGTTCATAACCGCAACAATTACCACATAGGTGTGAATATTGGTGCAAACAAACTGGGCAAATATTTGAAAGCTTATATCAAATTTCTCTCTCAAGATTAAAAGCAGATATGGGTTGAGTTATTGACATTCCAAATGTAATGTTTATCTACCTCAAGGTCATAACTTTTAAGCATTTTTATGGCTTTATTTTTTCCCACAAATGCAAACTTTACGACTCGCAAAGATATCAGTATAAAAGGTGTTTTATTATTTAAAGCTTTCGTGGATGTACAAGTATTAGGATAAAAAGCATAATACTTTTAGAAGAATTCATATAATGGTGGGTCGTTTGGTGTATCACAGACGTATAAATACAAAGTTTTGTACCCTAACACCAAACCTTTCTTTTTTCACTCAACACACGTTTTAACAGCGAAGTTGTCATCATCAAGGAGTAAACCAAAACAGTTTGGTACATGATGGAGAAACCGACATTTCTTAAGGTGAGGTTACATGGCCTGTAGGGTAGCACGTAAAACCTCCTAAGATGATTTTCGACCCTTTCTTGAAATGCAAGAAGTTTTTTGTTTATTGCTACAAATATACTTTGTCTTTTCTCCGATACACACATAAATTTCAATAGATTGGCGTGGAGCGTAGTAACCAACAAATGTCGGTTCAGATCAAAAGCTCCTCGGGCCCTGCGTTGTACCGTCATTGCATCAATAAAAAATCGAAAATTTATTGAAATGAAGACGTTCGGCACGCGTCAACACAAAATTATGGAGATAAATTGAAAGGTGCTTAAAGTTGAGTCGCGAAAAAAATACATCCTTTATTATCTAGAGAAATAGTACAAATCGTCTTGGGAGGTTTACACATCTCAACAATTTTTATATAAATGAAGTTGAATGTGATGAAATTTTGAAATGTAGACCACATTTATCTAATAGAACGGAATGTATAAGTATCTGTACACGTACTTCTACATAATAACAGGACCAGTAGGCAAATATCTAGCAAAGACCCTTGCAGAAATAATCCGGTCAAAAATTATTCAAGGTCAAGTAATTTGCTTTAGATCTGTACCAATATTCAGCTTTAAGCTATAAATAAGATCTATCTCTTGACCGGATTATTTCTGTAAGGTTCTTTGCTAGATATTTGCCTACCGGTGCTGTTATTATGTAGAAGTACTTCTAAATCAAACCAAAATACAACAGTAAAAACTGAAGCAAGTTACGTTTATGATTTCACTAAAAAATCACTGTGTGTTTTATGTAATATACTTTGTTAATAATGACTTTGACAGAATATAAGAATTATATTTTTTGTGTAATATAAGGAAGTAATCTAATTTTAGAAGTTAATTTGATTCGTAGAAAAGCAGTTCACAGTAAACGTAGCCTGATGTAACGGCTAGAATTTAGCAAGAAATTCACAACTTTATTTTCCTTTGTTTTTTAGTAGGTTGAAGAATTTTCGCTTTATAATCTCGGAATTCAGTTAATCTTAACTTTGCAGAAATATGAGTTCTCTATCTTTTAATAAACAGGAACTACTAATTTATTGACAACTTTATTTCCGGTTAAAAATAATACGCGACCGATGAAATTGATAACGTAATGGTAAACTGTCAATAATACATTCCTGAAAGTGCATTTAGTTTTCACAACATTTTTTACCACAATAAAAAACAATTTTAATTCTTTCTGTTATTGGTAGTGTTGAGTTTATCATTTGTTTGTATAATAAATAGTATTCAACATGTTACATACAGTAAGTCCTGTCGGGTAACCCCATAAAAAGCACCATCCATGTAAATACGTTCGAAAATCTCTCTCTTGTTCATCCTTGAAAATTTTACGAAAATGTCCAAACTGACATTTGGCAAGCAAATAAGTTTATTCTCTTTGCCTAGGCTACCCGTTTGTCCGGCCTTCCGTAGTTGTATTTTTCGTCAGCTCTTTGATCGACTATATATGTTTTGGTATTTGCTGTTTTTCGCTATGTCAAGGTTGTCTTCTAATCTAAGTCCATGGTTTTAAGAAGTATTCCGTTATGAATGTCTGAGCACTTCTAACTCGAGGCACACATTATGTGTAACATAAATTAACATTGACATAAAGTTACACGAAGGAACGATCACTATAAATTTTTTTTCTTCTTAATATCTAATTGAGTAGATATCATGTCATAACGACAGGACTAAATAAAACAATATCGTAATATTCTTGGTGTGATTTTCCTACCCATATTCCTAATAGGTTATGGGCCCAGTTGACGTGAAATAAGCTAATATATAAAAACAGTGCTTAAAACATTGTCGTGTTCCGTACACAAGTTGGTGATAATAAAATAGAACAATTTAATCTGTAGAAGATGGAGACACTGCCAAAAATGTATTAAGCAGACTCGATAAAATTTTGGAACGAAACTTAGAAACGCAAGTGGCAATAATTCAAAGGAAATTATTAAGCTTCCAAGTAGAAGTAGGCATTCCTTTATTAGAACACTTCATCAAATTCGATGAGATGATTACAAACAACATATGATCGCATTATAACAGCTTTTCAAACATTGTCGGAAGATAACCTAACCCTTGCTTTTGTCAAAACATGTTTATTGGATCACGAAATAAAGTTAAAACATGAAATCATGAACACAAGCACTAAAGTGCTTTAAAGTAAAACCCGGGAAATTGATTCAAGATTTTTTCAATCCCAGAAGAAAAACAAAAGGTTTTCAACTCATCGCAACCGTAGTTTTCAAAAACAAAAACAATTTAAAATAAACACAATTATGAGTCTAAATTCCACAGAAATAATAGTGCAAAACTACAGAAAATGTGAACATTGTGGTAGCACAAATCAACTTAAAAGAGATTGTTTTTTATATAAGAGATATCAAAATGAAGAGTAACTCTTCAAATTGTCAAGACCACTCAAGACGAAGAGCAGAGTTTTGCTTTTATGATCAACAGCAGCATTCTCCAGAACAAAAAATAATTGGCAAAAAATGAAATAATATTTATCTTGGATTCAGGAGCTACTGATCACATTGTCAAGGAAAGTTGTATTTCACTACTGCTGAAGAATTGAAGATACCAGTCAAGATTTATGTTCCCAAGAATAATACATTCATTCATCACTGCCTCTCTCAGAGGCAATGTAGAAGTTGTAACCAATCTGGGAATCCAGAGAATCCCAAAAACAACGTATCCAAGAAGCTGGAATGACAGGTATCTTCAAAGAAAATGGACAAGTAGTTCTAATTGAACAGGACGATAAGGCGGTTAGTAAATTCATGTACATGTACTAAATACATAAATAATCATTGAAGAATATATAGTATGACCAGAATAGCTTGACCGTCAACTTATTAAAGAAAAGACCAAACAGAGTGTTAAGAAATGCTATAGTATCTATACCTTAAATAAAAATAATTTCAAAATCAGTTTTTTATACAAAATTTGCCAGCACATGTTAAAAAAATTAATTAAATAAAGCGAGTGGTCATAAAATGAAATGCAAAGCTTGAGAGTTGGTTACATTGAACAGAATGGGTGCAGCATTAATAAATAACAGTCAATTTTTTAGTATAGAAATGATAGAACAGATACGCCAGGAAAATAAGAGCAAAAATGGGCCAATTATTAACTTAATTTGCTCATGACACTGGTGTTCATCAAGAAATCTCGACAAAGGCCTAAAAACGCGATATATTAATGTCAAGTGATTTCATTTTTGAAACATTTTAAACTTCTAAAAATTCCACCATCCATTAATTTGATAAGCTATGCTAATATATAAAGATATAAAATTTGTTTTTTTGTAAGTTAGTAGGAAGTGATATAAGAAGTATTGAAAACAAAAAGTGATATAGGCTTGAAAATTGGTAGGTCTTCTTCTGCCAAATAATCACAAGTAGGACAGATGGGGAGCTGTTTTTTGAAAAATTCACTACTTCTGGGAAACCATAGAAGATCTGGGTTTGAGAAATGGTGAGTTAATTCCTTTCTGTAAATAAATAAATAAATGATTCGTCATTTTACGAAAATTCAGTTATTGGCTGCGGGTAACTGAAATGTTACAAATGATATGAAATCTCAAAATATACAAAAATTTGGAAAATTTTAAAAACGCCAAAAAAGTAAAAATCAAAAATGGTTAAATCAACAAATTAAATAACTAAAGTCTGTATTTTCAGAAGTAGTTTCATCAATGATATTTCTTTAATTTCACTCATTATAAAGGATCTTTAAACTGTTTTCATAGAAAAATCTAAGAAAAATATCAGATGAAAAAATATCAAAAGATAAAAATGATTTGTATACTATTCCTTGCAAAACTAGGGCGGGTCAGCTAGTATTTCTTAAAAGTCGTATTGCAAACCCTGCTGGATGTACCTACTTTGCCACACTTTATCCTAAAATGTTTTCACAAAACTCATTAATTGCATTATAGTGAAAATGTATAGCATAACAATTTCAGATTTCACAAGAGAATAAATTATTAAGTTATTGTTGCATTGAAACTTTTCTAATTATTCAGAGAAAACAACGAGAGTTATTAAGCTAAAGCTCTCCTGTCTTTATGAAACAAATTATATCATTCCGATGAAATTTAGTTCGTTTAACGCTACATAAAGCCCAACAGTTATCAAAAGTTGTAAAACACAATACCTAAGGGAATAGTTTTAAAAACTGTTCATAACCCGATACAACTAAATTTTAAACTCACATTAATTTACCGAAGTTATTCGGAAACTTCCACTCATAATGGAAATTTCCCTAGTCATGCCACTACAGTTTCCTATAAGTGGTTAAAGCACGTCTGGATCCTGTAATTCTAATTTTCTGCAGTATCTCCCTTATAATCCCGGTTACATTGATATGATACTGGATGTAATTGGATGTTTCGTTCATAACTAAATTGCTTAGAACCTCGAAACGAAGGTCTGGTAAAAATAAAATGTAATCAAAGTTCTGTTAGTTCGCTAGAATACAATATGGCTGTGCTCAATTATTAATCCTTCTCTACTAACATAATTTTCAGACATTAGTAAGTTTTATTTAAAACAAATATAAAACTATTTTAGATAAATGAACTACGAGTACCAATACTTATAAGTTCTGTAAACTTAAAAAAAATATGTATTACATCCCCATTTGAAAAACATGTTTGTCAAGCTAACAAATTTTGGTGACCAGAGATAATAGGCAGATAAATAGCTAGATTTTTGAGTACGATTAACTGTGGCATGCTAGCAGTGACAAGCGGTTAGCAATAAGCTTTTTGAGAATAGAATGTTTTGAATTTGCAAGTCATTATATCATTTTTGCATGTCTTGGTGGCGGAGAATAATTATTGTGCTGTTAGAATTGTCGGTAGGTAATCAATATTGCACCCAATCTGCGCAAAACATGTTAAACTCGGATGATATAATTTTATAAATCGAATGATGTGAAATAATTCACTGTACTCGACACAAGTGTAGACAAAATTTAGGTCAGACACTGTCTCTGTCTTTCACTATGTTCAACAATGATTCCACACTTTAAATTTGAAATTTTCTCACAGCACGATGGGCCTAAACATGCAATTGCCGAGTAAAAGTTTACTTCGTAGATTGCCCAAAATAACAATGACTCAGAGTGTCGCTTTCTCCAATTGCATATTCCATAAAGTTCAGTTGTGTATTACTTTCAATTGGTCATGTGCTTGTTAATCTAATTACTACTGTTTAATTTACTAAGGTTGAGTTAGCGTCTAAATGTATTAACCATGTAACGGTCAAAAATACTTTTGCTCGTTACATTTATCATAATTCAAGAATTTTCAAATACCGAAAATTTATTATTAAAAATGTAGTCTTAATTTCGTTCAGTGTATATTCAAATATTTTCCAAAGACAGAAAATTATTAAGAACGAAGTGTAATATTAATTTCGTTCAGTGTACCTTGTGGATTTTTTGCCGTAAGTTGAAGAATCTACCCATCTTTATTTTTCCGTTTCGCTTTAACATATTTTTGAAATGCATGAAAGGTTCAATTTGATTGTTTATTGATGTAATGCTTGAATAACAGCTATTTTTGCTTTCATAATTTAGCTAAGTATTTGTGCTTTTAATATGCCGTATTTAAATTGACTTAACATATCTTTTATTTTCTCTAAATAAATAATTTGCAAATTTTCGTTTTACCGCCATTTCACGTTTAGAGGTTTACCCCACTAAATAAAAATAGAGAGGGGAAAATCTGTCTGTAATCCGAGCAAGACCGGTAAAAATTTCTCTCTCGATTTTCGGCGTTCTAGATGTGACCACGTGTATTTAGATTTTGCTTAATAATTTTCCTTCAGAGTTGAATTTTCATATATTGGAAATTTATATTTGATTTTGTTACCGTAATTGATTATCGTTGTATCGACTAAATTAAATTTTCCTGCACTCGTTATATTTTGCTGTTTTGTTTTCTTATAGTTTTTTTCTGAATATAAAAAGGTTGTAGTTGCACAATTTTTTTGACTATTAAAGTTGTAACTTATCGATCTTATTGGTTTTAAAGAAAATTTCTATATCAAACGATAATAAGTTAGTGTTCAAATTTTGGCGTGTTTTGGTCAATTTCACCATATTAAGTTTTTTGCATTTTTTTGTATAAAATCGAGTGGCTTCCTTGAGTTCCCAAAGGAAATCAAGGAAAGCGGTTTGATTTTTTTTTCCTGTCAATTTGCTTTTTGTAGAACAGCTACTGTTTTGGTTTTACGATTTTTAGGGTTGTTACAACCACGACCTAACAGATAAAAGAAAAAAAAGGACAAAGGAAAAAAAAGAGAACATTTTTGATAAATCCACCTATGGCCTACAACAGCCCTTATATTTTTGGGATCAGGACATATTCACCAGGAGATTGGACAGGAAATTTCTACCGCCCTACCAGCTATAAGGAGGAGAAAGTAAGTGATTGATTTTTTTGTTACTCAAAATTTTGTTTTATTAAAGTATATCTATTTATCTTATCGTTGAATCACTTACTTTCCTCTCTAGCTCTCTGTTTACCTGAACTCTTCCAGTTCAGTCACCTGAGTGGATATAAATATGTATATATAAATTTTCATATTTGTTTATTGCTTTTAAAACAGAACAAAAGAAACAAGCAGGGTATAAGAGTGTAGATTAATAGTTACTAGTTTAACGTGGGAGCTTCTATCACGTGGGAAAGCTTGAGCATAACTGTCTATGTATATATATATATATATATATATATATATATATATATATTATTAAATCAGCAGAATAAGATTTGTAAATTCAATACCAATATATCGATATATTTATTTTTTGATATTTCCATCTTTTATTTTATTGTGTTTGTATATTTTGTGATACAATAATCAGTTATTATTTTTTTCTTTTACTTAACAATAGAAGTAGTATTTTTTTTTATATTCATATTAGGAGTAGTTGTAAAATAGTGAATAACTATCAGTACACAAAGAGACTTACTGTGACCTAGTGAACAGACTGTAAACTTTCTGAACGTTCAAATAGTGCTTAAGTGTGGAACCTCCGTTGACAACCAAACAAAAAAAAAAGCAAACAAAAAGGGGAGGGGTATAATAGGCGTATAATCACCATATGAATAAACACTAATACGTTTTTTTCTCTATATTTTATGAACACCACCATCCAAGGCAGTTCCTTGAGTAGATAGGGTGAAACCCTATCACACCGAATGAGAAGAGAAAAACAAAACGACTACTAAAGGCCTTCTATACTGCCCCATTCTCGAATAAGGGTGTCACCGAGTATCAAAACCCATTACATCCACAGCAACAGCACCAACTACCGACAAACAGGACGTGGTATTACAACCTACTACATCCACAGCAACAGCACCAACTACCGACACACAGGACGTGGTATTACAACCTACTACAGCCACAGTAACAGCCCAAAGGTCAGAGCTTGTGTACAAGTATTCAATCTCTATTCACTCAAAGAAAACAAATTTATATATGCTCCTATCTGTTTGATTTTTTGTTGTAATAAATTTATTTGTAAAAACCTATCTCATTTATTTGGGCCTGGCGCCCTTTTATCAATCGTGCTTTGGTACTTAGCCACACCCACCGAACCAATCTGAGCAGCCCATAGGCAACCTTAAAAGTAACTTAAATATCACATTTATATAATAATTATAAATTAATAATATAATAATAATTATAAGGCTACTTAAGGCTACAAAGTGGCTAATAAGGTTACAACCATGCGATATGCAACTGCGGCAGACATCTTTAGCGGCTTGGAAGTCAGAGGTATTTAAGCCTGAGTGTAGGAGCCCTTATTAGCTTTGGAGATCGAATTTACAGAAATTGAAAGTAGGAACGATGACAAAGGTGTCTGAACTTTCTCTAGCTTCCGACTGGAGAAGGGAATGGTAGTGGAGCAGCATAATATGGTATTGTTGGTGTTGTATAAGGTGGGCTGTTGACTGAAAGATAGTCCATGTATGAGCACTTCGAGTGTTGTCCTATATATACAACACCTCCTCAACCCGGCGTTCTGTAAATATCTGATGTTGACGAAGAATACACGGGTCTTGAGCAGGTTTTCAATGCGATTCATTCTAATTAGGGTTCCGTATATACAATATACGGATACCCTTATAATATCACTCAGGATTTCTGCCTCTGTCACATCACAGCCATTTTCTCCTAAACTACTGGACGGAAGACGTTGAAATTTGGTATCAATGTATAGTTTGGTGACGCGATCAGGAGTACATATCGTAAAAGAAAAAAAATTGGCTTTAGGGGTACTTCTGGGGGGAAAAACTAAAAAAATCGACCGTTCCCCCCCCCCGATCTCCGAAACTACTGAGCTTAAAATTTTGAAAAAAATAGGAAATATAGAGCGTTGCCCGAACTTTACAGGAAAATTAAGGAGAAACCATTAATGTTAATCTTGGGGGGCAAATTATAGATTTAAATAAAAATTTAAAAATAAAAAAATTTTCAAACCCATCATGTTATATATCAAATGAAAGGGCTCATTATGACGAAAACAAATATATTTTTTTCAAATTTTTAAAATAAATTAATTAAAATATATTAACAAAAATATAAAATTACCCATCCCCCCCTATCTCCGAAACCATAAGCTGGAAAATTTTGTAAAAACAATGGAGGTATAGCCCCTCACCTGAACTTTACTGGAAAAATAAGGAAAAACCCCTAATATTTGTTTTGGGGGGCAAATTATAGAATTAAATGGAAAATATAAAATTCAAATTGTTTCTAACCCAGCATGTTATATATCAAATAAAAGGGCTCATGATGAAGAAAACAAATATATTTTTCCATGTTTATAAAATAAATTAATTAAAAGATTTTAACAAAAATATAAAAAAATTACCCGTCCCCCCCCCTTATCACCGAAACCATAAGCTGAAAAATTTTGAAAAACTGGAAGTATAGCCCCTCACCTGAACTTTACTGGAAAAATAAGAAAAAACCCCTAATATTCATTTTGGGGGGCAAATTATAGAATTAAATGGAAAATAAAAAATTATAATTGTTTCTAATGGGTCATATAATATATCAAATCCCAAGGCTCATTATGACGAATAGGTACAAATATATTTTTTTAATTTTTTTAAATTGAATATTTTAAAATATATAAAAAAATATTTTAAAAAAATTACCCATTCTCCCCGTTATTTCCCAAACTCTAAGATCTCATTTTTTGTTTATAGGAAAAATATGAAAAAAATACCTAATTCTATTATTTGGCCTCCAAATAATAGAATTAAATGGAAAATAAATTACTAGAAAACCCCCATAGTAATTTTAGGGATAAATTATACAATTAAATGGAAAATAAGATATTAACAAAAATATTAAACATCGACTTAATTCCCACTTTAGAAACTACACTATTTAAAATTTGAAAAATATATTTTATTTATATTTTTAAATAATTTGAATAACAGATTTAATAATTTATAATTTATACTTTGACCTATTTTGCCGTTTTTCTTCCAATCCACAGAGCCTCAAAACTCAGACAGTAGATTATAAAAGGCATCTATGAAAGTTTATTAGTAAAATAAAACTCTAATGTTACTTTTTGGGGGCCAAATTAGGAAATTAAATACATATGTATTGTGATAAATATCAAGCGAATCCTAAAGCAGATAAAATAAAAAGTCTATGTGTGGAAAATCAAAGTGTATATTTTTTTATAAATTTAAAACGCTTCCTTTAAAAGATATAATGATAAATATAAGAAATTGCACTCATTCCCTGCTTGTCTGAAACTGGAATATTCGAATCTTGAAGGTGGTACGCAACCCTAAGTATGCGAGTCCAACTCGCACTTGACCAAATTATTTTTATATAAGGTAAACAAGTTGAAAGGATAGTAATTAGAAACTTTATTGAGGTAAGACTGTATATATGCATTTCCTAAACACGTTATGGTCAAGGCGTCCAACCTTATTCTTAGTAACAAAGCATCTAGGAAACACATGTGTTCGCCATTTTTTATGCGAGATCAATATATGGATGGATGCTGTTTAAATGCCTTGGCCATCGAACTCATGATTCACTTAAAAATAGGCCCTACCTATTTTTGTTTTAGCATGTATCGAGACAGTACGGAGATGATTAAGGCAACGTTTTGTAAGGCCTGAATATTTTCATTTATCGGGACAATGGAATATGGGAAATTATATCGAAAGTCTTGTCACCAAGCAGTTTTAAAAGGTAGGTTACAAATAACATATTGGAAACCCGACAGCACTAAAGAAGAGACGAAGGGTGTGAATGGATTCATGCATGTTGAATAAACCTGGTTTTGGTGAAATTATTATTACAGTTAATAAAACAAAGTAAACAAATAGTAAATAATAAAAAGAATAAATGAACTGAAATCAGAGATCGATGGCGTAAACTATCATAGTCGAATGTTTTGGTTGTAGATGTAGAGGCTATTTTAAGAGGGATAGAGCCATGTAGTTTTTTCATTCAAGATATAAGCAATGGTAAAGACATAAACTTCATAGTCGGCGGTGATATGAACTATATATATTGTCGAACCCAGAATTTTGAGGATATCCGAAATACAGCTAACATATGGGGGTGTTTAGCTCAGAATAATCACCGACCAGTTAATGTTCGGTGAGGCACACGCTGCAGTTTTCATGGACCGCAACTCTCTGCATCCGAGACAACACGTATTACGAGTTTTGTATAAGTGACTTATATTGAGCTATTAGCGACAATAGTTTCAGAAAAAAATATTTATTGCAAAGCTATTCTCCTAAAAGTATAGGTGAAAATAGGAGTGAGTGGGTGAATACGTGAAAAATCCCTAAAAAATACTGTTTAGTGATTCACCACGGTTCTAAAAACCATTTCGTTATCATTTTTTACTGTGAGATTATTTATCGTTATCATTTTTTCCTATAGGAAACAAAACGGGGGCATAGGGGTGAAAAAACAAGACAATAATTGTTGGTGAATCCCGTAAGTGAGTTTTCAGTCAATTATTTTGAATATTTTCGACAATGTTTAGTTAGATCAATATTATTTTATATTTACCATTGTAAGAGGTTATTGTTTTTGAAGTATGTGTTAAATGATCAGAGGCAATGAGTCACATTTATACGTTTATCTTTCATCTTTTTTTATGATCCAACATTCTTTGGGTACCTATTAACAAAAACTTATATACCTAATTATTGTTTTTGTGAAAGAAAATTTTTTTGTTGAATTTTGAGAGATTAGAATGAATCAGAGAACCATTTTTGATGCCTTTAGAGAAAAATGATAATGATAAACGATCTCCACAGTGACGTGTTCAGCGCCCAATGAATCACTATAGTATTTTTTTGACTATTTTTCACATTTTCAACCTCTCACCCCCTATTCTCACCTATACTATTGACAGAATAGCTTTGTAATACATATTTATCAAATCTTTCTTAAGAACCCTACAATTTAAAAAAACATCCTTATAAATATCTCTAATTTTCTTTGAGATATACCATAAACAAAAGAACAAAAGAAAAAAAGATCGGATTTTGAAATGTGCACTGTTTACACACCTATAATGGTGGATGATGACATTATAAATAATTTTCCCTTAACCTACATAACCTAAGATTCAATTAAAAAAATTGTTTCGATATCTCTATTTTTGCTCCATATATTAGGTTTACGTTAAAAAAATGCCATTTGACTCATAGTGTGCGCCCGACTGCTACTTCAACACTCTCCCCTCCCCGTCTCTAATCAATCTAGAGTCAAGGAGGGGTGAGGGGACAGTGCTACCAATCTCAACTTAATCCGAATATTACCAACAAGTGCGAAAAACTTAAGTCGCGTTTTGCATTACGACAGGAAGCCAAGAGAGTGAATTGAGATTACAACAATTTGAACAACTCTTTGAACCTGAAAGCAGGTTGACTTTACTTAATATCTTTTAGATTTTTTTGTGCTACTATGTATATCTAAACCAAAAGACTTTCTCATAATAAAGTTCACAACATATATTTTATTATTTCAATTTCTAATATATTTGACACGTATGAACTGCACTATATTAAAGATCTCAAATCATATTTTTTATGATGTGAACCATACCGTTTTCACAAAATTGGATAAATCAAGCTATAAAGACATTTTTTGCATTAGTTACTGATTTCCTGAAAGCGACTCAATTGATTTGCCTTTAAACTCTATTGCATTAAGGAAAATCCGGAGGTACAGCCATATGTTTTTCTATGACCTACAATATGCAAAAAGAAATAACTTATGAAACATATGGGTTATTCTATATAAAAAATTTTCTAACTTCTTTGAACCACCTTACTTAACTATAAATCCACCAATCCCGAATATATTTTACCCAAACTGTAAGTATTTAAGTATTTTATTCGACATTTTTTAAATCACCTTGAATAACTGTAACTCTACTTCACCCTATATTACAACCATCCTGTACACGCTGCTGTTTATTTGTCACCCAATATAACTTTTTGAAGACCTGACTATAACTCTTTTCTACACTATATTTCAGCTATGCAACTGATTATGGTCTACGGTGTATAAGAATTACTTCCAATATTTTTTGAAACACCTTTTAAAGTAAAATTTTTGTTTACTCTATATTTTAATCAACCTTTATATGCAGCTTTTTCTAACATTGTGTTAACAAACTCTAAAACTATAATCTTGCCTCCTGTATACACCGCTGCCAATTTGTCAAATATTACAACTTATTTTTGAACCACTCTGTATAACCATAATTTTACTCTACAAAATATTTCAACCAGGGCGTATGTGCATCTGCTTAGGGGTCACCAAATATAAAATTTTTAAACACTTAACTATAACTCTGGTCTACTCACTATCTTATATATGCAACTGCTTAAGGACTATGCTATATAACCATTTTTGAACCACCCTTGAAAGTATAATTTGTCTCCACCTTGTATTTCAACGACACCGTATATGCAGCTTTTTCTAACATTGTTTTAATCACACTGTATGAACTATATTTTTACTTCGATCCATGTTTCTAATATTGCATATATGCAACAGCTCATGTTCTATCCTACAAAAAAAATATTTCAACCACCTTGTATTTGCAATTACTTATCAGCCATCCAGTATAACATTTTTTGTACCACCATATAACTATAAATCAATGCCAAATATATTTCACCAAAACCGCAACTGCTTATTGGGTACCGAATATAACAATTTCGTTCTACAGGTTTTTGAATCACTTTGTATGTATTACAACTACCCTGTATACGCTACTGCCTATTGGTCAACAAATATAACATTTTTTAAAATAATTATCTCAACACTTACACCCTATATGTCAACCATTATATCTTTGGAACTTATTATGAACTAAGCTATTTCACAATTTTCCCTATATTCATTCAGGACTTATTATAAGTATAATTTCTCTCCACACTTCATTTAAACTACTCTTCATTTACAACTTTTTCTACTTGTTTGAATGACAACTATATTTTTATTGCGCATAATATCTCAGGGCCTCCATATATGCAAGTGCACAAAATTTTTCTAGCTTTTTTGACCCACCCTGTATAATTATAACTGTACACCACCCTATATTTCAACTACCTTTTATATGCAACTACTTATTTGATACAAAATATAACTTTTTTGTACCACCCTGTATCCTTAGAACCCCACCCTAAATTTCAACCATCCGGTAAAGGAACAGTTTGTAGATCATACAATTACTTTATAAAAAATTTTAAACTCACCTGTATAGCTGTAATTATACTCCGCTAAATATTTCAACCATCCTACATATGCAACGATTTGTTGATATAAAACAAGTTTTAACCACAACATAAGCTATAATCCCACTCCATCTGATGTTTCAAATACCCTGTATAAACAACTGCTTCTAATATTTCTTTAACCCATTTCATAACTATAGTATCTTATGAACATAATTGAAAGATCCTAACTGCTAACCTAACAATTTTTTTTAAAGATTTTTCAAACACTTGGTATATGAGACTGTTTATGGTCCAATTAATATAACTTTTTTGGACCACCCCGTATAACTAATTCCACTCCCCCTTATTTCCACCACACTGTATATATTCAGCTGCTTATAGGACACCAAATATAACTTTTTTTAGATCTTTTAAATCCATGTAATTCTACTCCGCTCTAAGTTTCCTATATACAGAACACCCTGTAAAATAACGCTTGTAATAGCAGTTTATTTTTGTTAAATTGAATCATGTTACATTTGCACATTCCGAATTTTGAATAAAAGCTATGCTGATGCCAGTATCTAATATTTTGTGCGTGCGGTGGAACCAACTGAGTATTTGTATTACCCAACATGGTAGAAGTTTTTTCGCTATACCGTTTCTGTTAATTTAGGGAGATAAAATATCTACCAGATTTTAAGTCAAACTATAGGCTTCACAACAAAAAAAGATTCAGCAAAATCAGTTCAGTAGTTCTTGCTCAAACAAACAAACAGACAAACTTACAATTTTATAATAGTATAGATATACGACATAGGTAGCTAATTGATTATTTATAACTTCTGATCAAATCAAACAATTGTGAACCTGCAATTTTGTTATTTGTTATTAAGTTGTGCATAAGTACTTAGTATGTACCTAACGACGTAAGTGCTCATTGTGTAGTATTATTTGTTTTCTTTTCCTCAACGCTGTCATTTTATAAAAATGAAGCCGGAAAATAAATAGTTCAAACAAGTTCTATTTTCATTACCCCGATGGCAATAAATCATGTCGCAACGGGATTAAGTATAAAGACCGATCTCTCGTTATGTAATTTATTCTACTTTCTATGGAACTTCAAAAAGAAAAAACAAACAAAAACTTAAACGCTACCATTAAAATAGGCGATTACGACAAAAACTTGGCAAGTTTCTTGTACGAACAAATACGTGCACAATTTCAATTTCATTGAAGACGTAGAATAGTATGCCGGTAATTGCGACTAGTCATTAACATTGTTCGAGGTGAAAAATATACTGGAGCAGGAAAAAAATAAATTCAAACAAATTGTTTTCTCCTTTCCTGGATTCTCTTGGTATTTACACCGAACGTCGTGTAGACTTTTCCAATTTAAGTCTTGCAAATACCGAGGGGGATATTATACTAGAAACTTACTTTAAAAGTAAAATACAAATTCTAACGATTGTAAGAAAACGTCGGATTCGAGTGAACTTGGTAAACTCATTTAGCAGTAATATTTTCTTTCGTCGATTGTATAACTAATGAAGTTGCCCGCTTCGGCAAAATCTCGCAATACACCCTTGCTTGACTTTCCGAAATTGCATACACAATATTTCAGAAGAATAAATTTAAAATTTTAATTTTATAAACAAGAAATTTATCTGGTTATTCTAAATTTATAAAAAATATACAGTTCTATTTCATTCAATTGATCTGCTACATGTTTTTTTTAATGTAAATTTAATTTTTTAATTTTCCTCCCAAAATTAAGATTAGGAGTTTCGTTTTATTTTGCCAATAAACGTTTAGTGTGGGCCTATATTATTCTTTCTTTTTTTTAAGTTCAGTAGAGATAAAGGGGGGAAGTGTCAATTTTGAAATAGTGTCCCTAATATATTTGAAAATAAAAGTAAAATATGTTTGCATTTTCCATTTAATTTTATAATGCCCCCAAAAATTAATATTAGTATTTTTATCTGATATTTCCTGTAAAATTTCAGTCAAGCACTATATTACATTTTGTTCAAAATTTTAGGCTGGGTAGTTTCGGAGATAAAGGCCAGGAACAAGTCGCTTTTTCAAAAATTCATTCATATTTTCTAAACAATTTAATTTTAAAACATGAAAACAAATACCTAATTGGATTCCTAATTCATTTGATATATTACATGACGTACTTGAAACAAATTTATTGTTTCTTTGAGAAATGCTAATCCTTATGACTCCGTATCTCCCCAGTTTATCAAGTAAACTTCTGTGGTTGACCTTAATGAAACTCCTTGCTAAATCAAGGAATGTAATTGCTATAGGTTGACTAGGTTTTCTGTTATCTATATCTAATTTGTCATCATATTTAGGGCATTATTTGTGTTTAATGAAGCTAAATTGGTTATTTCCAATGAATTTATATGTGTTTATAAAGCCAGTCAGTCTTTTTTCAATGGCCTTTTCATAATCACAGCTACGTCATCACTACGTAAATGTTCACTATAGTCTGTTACACTGACGGATTTCCTCACATTATTGGTGACTGTGTACAAATATTGGATAATCTTAATTATATAAGTGTGAATTTTCAAAATTCTACAAACACTCCATTAGGGAAGTTCAACAGGTGTCGGATGCTTCCCTGCAGAATGTTTTACCAAATAGATTCGTGTGCTTACACGTTTTGTTATGCTGACCAGTGGGTCGAACTTTCTCGCAACCCTGCAAGATAGTCTTCCGATCAGGAACACTTTGTTACATAGAATAGACTTTGCAAAAGACGCTCTTTGCCTTATAATTACATAATTGTTGTTTTTTCAACTGCCCAGCTATAATTACTATTAAAGACGGCAAGAGAGTGGTGGTCTAACCTCCTGCACGTGGTGTATTTTGTCTCACCAATCCATTGATAATGCTAATCCGACCAAAACGCGCGAAACACGATCGTACTGTCCTTGTATTATTTGTCAGAAATAATCACAAAGTAATTCTAATCAAAATACAGTAATTAATATAAAAAATGTTTTTAATACTATTTCTTAATAATAATAATAATCGGCCTATAATACTTTTTGATTTATTCGCTTTCGAAATGTAATATTTCAAACAAAAAATCTTTATATCACAGTTTTTAAATTTGAATCAGCAATGATCACGATCCATCTTACGAGGTACAGCGAACCAACATGCTCCTGATGCCAGGGACGAACGTTCACATTAAAATGGGGATTTCGTAAATCTGACAGCCTAGAGGAGAGTGTGAGTTTAAATAATTTATAAAGAAAATCTTCTCTGGATCTGCCTCTAGCTGTAAGCTTCTGCCCATAAACAAGTATAGTCTTGCGTAAAAAAGAAAGTAAAATCTCGAACAACTACCAACATATTTGCACTAATAGTTTTTCTTCTGTTGTATCATCATCATTTCATGTTAAAATATTCAACTCCATGCACAATTCCGGACATTTCATGCTTTTGTAGCAAGCGCAACAGGTACTACCTAAGATATACAGGATGTTCGTTTGAAAATAACCCAGTCTGCGTTTCTCGAAATTTGAAGCCCGTCAAAAAACTGCTGAACTATGTAAAACCATTTATCGAGAGGCAAAAAAATCCTTCACTTTCTTTTACCTCCTGGATCCAGATACTATCTACTTAAATGTTAAATGGTAAAAGGTATCAATGTATACTTTGAAACGCCCTTTATTTTGGCGTGAGGGTTTTTAAAGGAGTTGTTATTAGTTTTCGAAAAAAATTCCCGACTTTTTATGTTCTGTGAAAGTTAGTGAAGTACCACGTAAACGGGATTTGTGCGGAGCGTTCATGATGTCTTTACTGGAAATTCAATTAGTGCTATTGTAGGGAATTTATGTTGTCGTGCCGTTCAATTGGTTTGTTTTAGCCTTTAGTTAAAGTTTATAATTGTCACATTGACGTATCGCACCGCTCAAATCGCGTTAAATAATTTTTATCTTTAGTAAGAACAGAAATACCTCCATATGATCATTTGTTGATTTTTTTATGTAAGGGCAACTATTTTGCACATTTCTTTGAAAAATAAAATACCTAATTTATTAAGTGATAAGCGCATCGAGTCTCTTTACACTGATTATATTATGACTCAACTATTACTTATAAACGATGATTTTGGTATAGCTGAAAATGAAAAAATAATGTAGCTTCTCCAAACTTTATGAACGCATACTGAAATACAAAGTTTAGTCAGTGTTATTATTTCCTTAAGTTACAAAAATATGATAGCTAAGTTTGAAATTGTAATCATTTCGTCTTGTGAAATAAATAATTGTTATATAAATTATGGATTAGCTTTAAATGTATTCAGTATTGTCCAACATTTTTATTGATTAATAGTTTAGAAGAAAATTTAGAAAATACTTAACAAGTCGCAAATTACTTTCTGAGTGTAGGTAGTAATTAACAAGACGTAGTTATTACTTCTAAAGAAATTCGTATTGTTCATGAGCCCAAGTATCATTTAAGTACAAGTCAATGACTGTACATCCGTCTCGTTAAAGGCAGTATTTCCGGACTCAAAAGTAACAAAAAATTGATATAATAGAAGCAATTATTGATACTGTAATTGTACCTGGTTCTATTGAAGTTATTTTAAGAAGAACTGAAGAAATGATATCCGTTTACGGCGGAATTGCCACAGATGCTAGTAATCATAAAATTATTTCATACAATACAATTTTCGACTAAGAAATGTGAGAGCCAGCGATAGGATTTCTTTAGAAAAAAAAAAAAACAATCGGAAAACCGGTCTCATTAGAAAGTGTAATGTATGCTATAAAAATATTCTGGCTCTTTAACGAAACTTCTGTTCATTAACAAATACCCAAGTATTTGAAATTTGTAATAGGAATCAATTATATTAGTAGAGTAAGATCCCAGAGCGATCAGAAGTAACTAATTTTCACAAAGATGCAACCTTATGTTGTTGGTAGCATTTCATGTGTTTTGAATACCTGTGTGCTTGTGGAGTTTGCTCTGTGACACCTACGTATGAACCAGGTGAGAAAGCTAAATAAAAAACTTAAATTTGTATGGCTGATTTTTATATATTTTTTGTAGAATATTGCCCTGAAATGGTATTGTAATTGACACTTTCCATAGACCAGAACTTTGGTCAGACGCTTTAAAGCTCCACAAAAAAAATGAACTTGACTTATTTATACAATATTATGTAGTGTCAAATATTTTAATTTACATCTCAGAATTGTGCCCCCTTTTTTATCTGTAGTTTCTTCACCATTGACAACGGGGTCTGATCTAGACGTTTGGAATATACAGCAATTTTCTTTGAACTGTGGTGTTATTTCCCAAGAAGTACTTAGAAATTATTTATACAAGTCTGATTTTTTAATAAGTTATTAAATTATTTATTACAAAGTTATATTTCATCAGTCAGGCAAATGAAGCAAAAACATCTATAATAAACGACAATTCGAAAACTCAAAATGCAACCATATTACTCAAAAAACATAATATAAAACAAAATAATAAAGAGTCTGCTTTAAATTTATTAAATAAAAGCTACTGTATCGCTAGTATTTCTGTACAATTTAGCCCTTCCTGTTTACCAATAATCAAGGTTATGATTAATGTCCTTTTGATACAGGGTATCGGCATAGTTCATAAGGTTTTTCGAGGTTTTCCCTCATGACATAAATGGAACATAAAAATTTCTTTGATCTCATTTTTGGCGAATGCAAGTTGTACCTAGAAGGGCCACATAAAATCCTGAGGATAACTCTTTCAAATTCTTCCAATTTGAAACAAGCTTAGTTATTTCACATGCCGTTTAGAACGTTTTAGTGGTACCCTGCTGTATATATCAAATTAGCAGTAAATTCTCTTAGTTATGTCAGTTTTATTGTCAAATATTTAATGTAAAATTGTGGATTGCTAAATTTGTTATTGCGTACCTTTTAGTTTTTCGTTTCTTATTGAGTTGTGTTTATTTTTATTGCCATTGAAAACGGTGTCTGAAACTTATGGAGTAGTTGGAATAAAGACTATCCAGCAATTGTGGCATTATTCCCAAATAACTTGGTCAAGTGCTAGTTGGAATTGCATACTAAGGGTTCCGTACCACCTTCAAGATTCTAATATTCCAGTTTCAGACAAGCACGGAATGAGTGCATTTTCTTACATTTACCCTAATATCTTTTAAATGAAGCTTTTTAAATTTATAAAAAATATACACTTTCAAAAATTAACATTAGAGTTTTATTTTACTAATAAACTTTCAGGGAAGCCTTTTATAATCTACTGTCTGAATTTTGAGGCGCTGTAGATTGGAAGATAAAGGGCAAAATAGGTCAAGTTTTAAATTATAAATTATTAAATCTGTTATTCAAATTATTTAAAAATACAAATAAAATATATTTTTCAAAATTTAAATAGTGTAGTTTCTAAAGTGGGAATTAAGTGGATGTTTAATATTTTTGTTAATATATATACAGATATATATCCACATATTTAGAACTATATCATTCAACGTATGACAGCCATTTCGAACCAATACACATCAGTAAGACAACAGTTAGTGTATTGAACCTGATAGATGTCGGTGGCATCTACCGCCTATTGAGCAATTTAAGTATATGAAGCCATACTATGCTATAACATACCATACTCTTGACAGATGGTTCGAGTGTTTTATATAAAAACACATAAGTAAATATATATACAGATATATATCCACATATTTAGAACTATATCATTCAACGTATGACAGCCGTTTCGAACCAGGAGTTCTCGTCAGATACGCTTCCTTGAATGACAAGTTCTAAAGTGAAATACTTGGATGTTATACACTTCAGTAAAGACAACAGTCAGTGTATTGAACCTAATAGATGTCGGTGACATCTACCGTCTATTGAGTTATTTAAGTATATCAAGGCATACTATGCTATAATATATACCATACTCTTGACAGATGGTTCGAGTGTTTTATATAAAAACACAAGTAAATATATATACAGATATATATCCACATATTTAGAACTATATCATTCAACGTATGACCTCCGTTTTGAACCAGGAGTTCTCGTCAGATACGACATCTATTAGGTTCAATACACTGACTGTTGTCTTACTGATGTGTATAACATCCAAGTATTTCACTTTAGAACTTGTCATTCAAGGAAGCGTATCTGACGAGAACTCCTGGTTAGAAACGGCTGTCATACGTTCAATGATATAGTTCTAATATGTGGATATATATCTGTATATATATTTACTTATGTGTTTTTATATAAAACACTCGAACCATTTGTCAAGAGTATGGTATATGTTATAGCATAGTATGCCTTCATACACTGAAATTACTCAACAGACGGTAGATGTCACCGACATCTATTAGGTTCAATACACTGACTGTTGTCTTACTGATGTGTATAACATCTAACTATTTCACTTTAGAACTTGTCGTTCAAGGAAGCTTATTTTTCGAGTAAACCTCAGGTCAGATCCTATACCTCTAATTTTTTTCAAAACTTTACGTTTTATAGTTTCGGAGTTAGGGGGGAGGGACTGGGTAAATTTTGGTATATTTTCGTTAATATCTTTTTATCTATTTTTTTAATGCGAAAAAAATATATATTTGTGTTCCTCAGTATGGGACCTTTTATTTGATGTATTACATGATATGTTTGAAATTTTTTTTTTAATTTTCATTTAAGTCTAAAATTAATATTAATTGTTTCTCCTTATTTTTTCTGTAAAGTTCGGGCAACGTTCTATATTTTCAATTTTTTTCAAAATTTTAGGCTCAGTAGTTTCAGAGATCAGGTGGGGAACGATCAATATTTTTAGTTTTCCCTCCAGAAGTACCCCTAAACTCAAAATTTCTTCTTTTACGATATGTACTCCTGATCAGGTCATCAAACTATACATTGAAACCAAATTTCAACCTCTTCCGTCCAGTAGTTTAGGAGAAAATTGCTGTGATGATTACAGAAATGCGGAGTGATATTATAAGGGTATCCGTATACGGAACCCTAAAAAATACAAACTCGAGATGCCAAGTGATCATAAATGTAATAAATGTAATGAATCACATATACGCTACTTGCTCTACCCCGTGCGAAGTCGAGCGGGTAAGCTACTTATCTATAAAACAGTTCTTTAGTTTTAGTTTTAGTTATCTATAAAATATATATTTAGATTAAATAAAAAATGAACGTAGTATACTTGCAGCTATTAGCCTTATACGTATGCAATGTATATTCATTTTTGGCAGGACTTTCTTGAGAAGGTAACAACAGATGGTTTCAAATTCAGCTTCCATTCAATCATTTGTACATCTACTTAAGTCGTTTTCGCTATTAGCATCTTTCGTCCTGGCTACTAACTGGCGTTTGCGAGCTGCGAATAAAATGCTGCTTCCCCAATACTTGTAAAATTACTGCAGAATGTTGCTCGGCTCGAGGATATTCATTTCGCAGCAGTATTATACCATTAGGTGAACATATCGCCCTGCTGGCCCACGTGACGTGTGAGATTGATTTACGACGACTGTACTAATAAAAACGAACCTAATGCCTCCGTATAGTGATGAACTGTTTGAAGAATGCGGAACGAAACTAGATTCGCCGGTTACAAATTGTTTGTGACAAATGATTTGGTGGAATGACCGAACACGCTAAACTCACTGAATATTTGGCATTGTTTACGAACGTATGATTTATGGTAAAATTATTAATTGGTTATGATTGATGGAAGAATGATAAATTAAGTTAAAGTTGATTGTCGTTAAAATCAATATACTGCTAATCTGAAACTACTCACATGTTTTGCTGGTCGACGAAGTTAAAACGACAAAGCTTACCTGCAAGAAAAATAATGGAATAGGTTAAGTTCACAAATATTAAGAACAATATGTAACATTTAGCAAATTGAAACCATCTTAGTTATTAACTGCTGTTAGAAGCTGAAATCTTCACATGTAAATTTTTTCAGTTATAGGTAAATGAGGAATGTCAAAAAATATTAACCTTGGTTAACAGTACAACAGTTTTATTCTTGGCAATATAAAATTGCCACGAAAAAAGTTGTTTAGAATTGAAAACTACATACAGTTATGCAACAGCATTCACCTACCATGAAAAATTTGGGTAATAAACAGATATTTTCACTGCATTTTCATCATATTTTAAATCAATTTCAATCATTTATTATTCGGAGATTTTTTCGATATGTTGAAAAACGATCTTAAGCCACTGAACAAATTATGAGACGACTTCAGGGTCCTCCTTAATATAACACAATTTAAACGAACCAAATCAATTAAACTGCTGTGGAATAATCGCTGGGCATAAAGCGGCGAAAACCTCCTACTTTCTTGTAGTGAGCATAAAATATTTATAAAAGGTGTTGAATTTACGAATTTGTATATCTAATATTATAAAACTAGTTCAGTTCTGGCAAACGGCTTTAACGATTTCGTAAAAATTTATAAAGTAGAAGATATTGATGTCTAGAAATCGAATGTATAGGGTCTCATCTTTGAGAAATCTCGTATTATTAGGAAAGTATACATTAAAAAATTCAGTGCCAGATTGTGACAATTATGACACATGGTGATTTATTAAAGCTTTCAATGCAGGGTGATATGGTGACCTCCATGAAAAAAAAACTGTTTTTTGTTAAAATTCCTTGAATACATAATAATATGAAGAATGTATTTTATGGCTATTTGTTATTTTAAGCATTTGGATGGATAAAATCTATGAGTTCGCACGTTATCTGAGACACACATTTTAAGTCGTTATCATTTGGTGCCAACACATCGTTATACTGAATTATTAAAAATATATATATATGTAGCCCACAAGCAATATGCATATATAAATTGGATATACGGAGTTGTAGAATTATACAGGGTGGATCAAAATATGTTACAAACTAAATGTTTTATTATTTGACCCATAAGCAGTTCCATAAATAATATGGTTGAAATATATGATGGAATGGAACTATTGTTATACTGATTTAAAATATTTTAGAACAAAACTGTGATATTTGTCCATAAACATGTCGTTTGCAAGTTTTATTTGTATTGTATTTATTATTTATAAGGTCAGTAACTTCCTCTTCATATAACCTAAATATATTTTTGTCCATGAAGTTTCTATTATCGGTCTAGAGTGATAATACAGACTGGTTCGTTTGAAGATTTTTAATGGTATGTGATTTTTGTGGTTGGCAGCCCAATTTCTTCCTTTGATTGGGTTCTGCTAACTGCAATAATTGAGCAGGCAGATCGAGCGTTTATAGCTCTCCGTAGTTAATATGAGATTTTAAGTGGGCAAAGTAAAGTAGTGGATACTCAGTTCATTATATTAGCTACTCATGATAGTATGTTCAAGCCTCGGTTGTTTTTGCAGTAAAATAATTTATGAGTCCTGTGATTTAGTGGAATATTTTCAGGAGAGAACCTATTGAAAAAAATGGTTTTAGGACAGACTTGTACATTATACGTATCTAGGAGAATATTCTTGTACATAAATTATGTCCGTGGGACTTTACTCTCGTACCCAAACTTTTATTTTCATAGATAAAGATTTATTTTTATTTTTGTTATTCAGCTATGTAATGCTTCATTTCGTAAGCTATGATTTAATACTTTGTAGTTTTGAAAAAATGCTTACAAGGATGACTTTTAGGGTCAAGTAAATTAGGAACTTATGTTGTTGGTACAGTTGAAATGTACCTTTAATTTAGATTTTCCTGAGTATGTTGCACTTAGGTGCTTTTGATTTGAATGTCAACTCACTATGGGATATAGGACATATGAGAGGGTAAGAAATTAAATCGTGTCAGCAAAGCACAGTGTATTCCAGAGAAAGAGAGCGAGAGACAAAGATTATTTTTACACTCAAGGCTAAGCGGCCATCTTCATGGAGTAACACAAAACTTCAACTTCATAAAGACGGCAGAAATGACAGAAGCCACGAGTGGGCTACTAGAACTGCTCACTTTGTGTAAGTCCACTGTTTCAAAATTGCAAGCTTGTTGGGATGAAGGTAGACAAAACGTGGACAAATACCAGATTTGTCATCGCTCCAAAGACATCAAAACTGTAATTTTTGCAAACAATATAACCATGCCGTTAAAAAATATGTGGTTGCCAGAATTGTCATGGAATATGTGTGCTTGTTTCCGTCAAAACGTTAGACTTTAAACATACTGAACACCTCAGGACAACACATTTAATTCAATGTTACATATATAGGTATGTCATCATCAATATCATCGTATTGTGCTATATTTTACCAATATTTCATGCAGTAGTCTCACTTACACATTCATTTTTCATTTCTTTGCATAAGCTTCTGTATTTATCGTTTTCGGCCTTCGTTGTCCCTGGTATTTTCCTGATCTGACAGTCACATTTTTTATTAGAGCGTTTCCATAGTCTTTTCATATCCCTGGGATACCAATGAGTAAATTTTGTTGGCCTCCTATGGTTTAGTCTTATCATCTGCTTTATTCTATTCAATGAAGCATCTTTCCATACACCTAACTTGGCAGTTTTCGTGTAATTTCAGTTTTCAGAACCCAATTTTCACTACCATATTTCAGCATTGATAGAATACATTGATCATAACTTTTTTTCTCGAGATGAACTTATATAATACACTTGAAGACAGTTGAGTTTCTTACAATGTCAACTATACAAGTTTATTTTATTTATTTCTGATAGTAGCGAACCAATGGTTTAACTGACTCAGGTATATAGTATAATCATCGTCTAGTTTCAGAGTTGCGTTATTTACTTTGATTATAAGCTGCTGACCTGTTTTTCAAAATTTCTGAAGGCCAAGGCAAATCGTATTTGATATACTATTTGAAATAAATATATGAACTACCTCTTTAAAATATCTCATATATGTGTATATGTATGCATATATATTTTTAGATCCAATAAAGAAAAAGTGTAGAATATATAAAGGGGTTCTCGTAAGATTTTTCACGAAATTAGAGCAAATGAAACAAAATGAATGTTAAAATGTACTCAACTAGTACAAGCAGAAATGTCTTAGTTATGTAAATTATTCTGTTAATATTAAGAATATCTCGTTTTCATATTATTATGATTATTATACCCCGGCTCATATACTTTTACTTGTTTCCTTGTAGGCAGAGCAAAAACATTCGCGTTTCAAATGTAGAGTCAGCAAAACGGTATTCTTTTGCGTCGCATCACGCAGGGGGATTTCAAAGAAATTGTGTTGTGAGCTTACACTTTAAGTAAATACTTTAAATATATTGTTTTCTCCCTATGGAATTGAACTGTTAAATGCC
The DNA here is from genome assembly GCA_034190945.1 of Octodonta nipae. NCBI lineage: Eukaryota > Metazoa > Arthropoda > Insecta > Coleoptera > Chrysomelidae > Octodonta > Octodonta nipae. The sequence continues at coordinate 36,365,750 of CM067219.1, forward strand.
CAGTGTTCTTTATAATTCCACCAGAAGTATAAGCCACCTGTTTTACATAAAAAGTTGTGTAGTTAGCATGGTGATTTTTCAGTCTATTTAAAATATAAATGGTTAGGTATAGCACTCTAGTGGATGTTAAAATTATTACTTATTTAGAAAACGGAAGTTAAGCTTGACAAAACAAAATAAATCTTTATTTTCTGTATTTTTATGGTTTAAATCACTTACTTGTACAAATTTGCTGTCAATTATCTTGTATAAACTGTTAAATTCTATGTCCAGAAAGCCATCAATTTAGCCCTACGACCCGTGTAAATTAACTCTCAACGTGCATGTAAAATATAATAATCCCTTGAAATAAACAAAATATAAAGGAAACTGAAATTAAACGAAACCCTGACAAAGATGCAGTCAAGTAATTTACATAAAACAAGTGAGAAACAAATACGAACTAACTGGAGAAAATCGCTATCCTCCTCTAAGTTGTTCAATAAACCGAAAATAATTTTGTAGCACAGATAAAATGTTTTACGGTCTAGACGGATTTTTAGTGACGCCCTACCCAATTGTGCATAGACAAGTGGAGCTAAAGGTCACACCAAGGTCATTCAATATTAACAAAATTAAAGCTTTCTTTGTCGAGACAATGTCTATTGTAAGAAGGGCGACGATGTGGACAAACAAAGAAGAAATTACTGTAGAAATTCTAGGACGTTAGTTCCAAAGCGAAATAGAGTCCCATTTCAGACTCATCCAACCGCAATACCGAGATAGTGTTCGGAATGGCGAAGGTGCCAAGAAAAGGAAAATTAAATTCCGTCGAATTTTCTATTGTATTTCGTGTATTGCAATGTCTACTAGTTTCGAAATTAAATTGGGTTTCAAATTCAATTATGAGATAGACTCGAACAATAATAGTGCGATTCAAGGTCGTGGTATAAATGGTGAATAATACTTCCGTTGTTTTGTGTTCATGGAGTTTTTAAATAGTTAACTTATCTGATTAAATACGACAAAATGTTTAATTCGTATAAACAACTCAGATTTCAGTAACAAGTTTAAGAAATATACAAGGTGCTATCGCTATGTTAGTCTGTACAGCTAGAAAATTAATAATGATTATTGACAATAAGGTTATTATTAACTTAATCTACTTGAATCCGCATCACTTGTCCCAGTGGTGTAAGAGCATCAATAGCTGAAGATGAATTTACTCAGCGTTCCTTAAATTATACAATGAGAGCTGACATAACATTATAACATTATTGTCCGTTCAAACTGTTTTTCCACGTAAATTTTCTATAATATTTGGAAATGAACTGTGATCACTAGGTGCCAAATCTGGATAGTACAGTGTGTGTTGTAGAAATTAGAAACTTTTTTAGATAATTGAAGGCACTGCAACACAAGAGGTATCAGCATGGCATTCAGTTTCTCATTTAATGACTGAAGTAAATTTGAAAATTATGCGTAATAATTTTTTGTATCAGTACTATTGCACGGATTATCAACCATAATTACAGAGTTAGCATACAAATCTTAGAATATGTATGTTCGTCTCAGTTGATGAAACAGGAAGGAGGCTCTTATGGTTTCACTATTTTCATTGTTTTCGTTTCAAGATTGTAATGATGAACCTTCGATTTATTCATAGTAAAAAACAGGTCAACAAATTGCACAACTCACATTTTTGGTATCCATATGCACTTAACTTTTTCGCGTTAAGTTCTTTTGTGAGAATTGAGAATGTTGTGAAGTGTTAGTTATGAGAAACCAGTGTCTTTAACAATTTCTACTAAGTCATTTATGTAACTTTTCAATGTTTCCTTTTGTAATCTCCCTGGCTGGCATAATGATTTTCATATGTATAGCAACCCTTTGGCACGTTTCACTACATCGTATGAAGTCCCACCAAATGTTAATCTTAGATGTTGGATAAAGTGGTAGTAGTCCATATGCCTTATTCTGTCCTAATTTTATAGCAGCACTGTCCGGCAGTTTTCGTTTTAAGATATTCACGAGGTACGAGAGGAGTTTGATAGGTGAGTTAGTTTTAGATTGAAACATTTAGACCAGCGGTTTCTCAAGGCCCTGAAAATAGGCGTTTAAGTAAATGAAGACCTTTTTATTCTTACCTCCCACTCATCTCTTCCGGTTTGGAACCCGAAAATATTCTAAGGGGGTTTAATCCGAAGAATACGCAGGATGGGGTAATAGTTCACTTATGTGTTTTTCATAGTGACTACACAGATGTGCAAATCAGTGGGTTGATGGATCAGCATTTTGTCCTGCGCTAAATGCAGTCCAAATATTCATGTAAAACGTAATATACTCGCTGAATTGAGAAGCCTACCACCTCAACCACCTTACGCACACACTACACGAGCCTTTAAATAAAAAGGTAATAAATTAACTAGTATTCTAATGAGCTGATGATGGCATAAATTTCATTACTTTTATGTTTTTTGGGCAATAACACCACAATCGAAATAAAACGACGTATATTGAAGGAAAACCAAATTTTCTAATGTTAATTTAAATGTCATAAATCAAATTTTCATTTTGCAATTTACATCAATAAATATAAAGCCATGAACAACGAAGTCAGAATAGACTTTGATGCGTTTGGTTTTCCTTCAATATACGTCGTTTTATTTCGAATGTGGTGTTATTGCCCAAAAAAAAAAAAGTAAACAAGAATATGCCACAAACAATGTTTAGAAGACAAATAATAATTCGTTTACAAAAATACAATATATCTAAAATGGTTGAGCTGCTAGCCAGCAACTACGCTCAGAATGGTTCACTCTCCAGTTTTCAGAACAATTCCAATGCTGCGAGAAACCATTGTTCAAATCTGAAATAGATTTATGATTTTTCCTAAATCTTCCTTCACAGCCGTTTCTATACTACAGGATCCCAAAAGATATATATAAACTTTCTGCGCACCTGAATGAGATAAACATCAATATGTATTATCTACATCATTTTACAGAAAAAAATGTAACTAAGAAAACCTAAACTGAAGTTTTGATGTTTACTTAATATATAAAGGGTGGAATAATGAAACCTTATACTTACTATAACTATTTAAATTAATTGTCAATAACGATTAGTGAATTAGACAATATGAGTCAAAAACATAATTCGGGAAATATACATATATACATGGATGTCTGCATCAGCAGCTTTCTGAAAAATGAACTGAACTCACATTGAAATGGTCAGGTCAACTAGATGAGGAGACAAACATATGAGGGTTTATTTCTTTGAAATCGTCTACGCCCTTGAACAGATGAGAATTGGTATTAACGCTATACCACATCACTATTATTTTTTACTCTGGTAATTAATTAATGACAGGAATTTCTTAAAAACAAAATCTTTTGAATGAACAGCAGTTCTCAAATATAAGACGGCATATCAATATTAGAACACTGTATTCTCATAATGTAGTAAATAACTTGTAATGAAAGACGACCTTGTTATTGGGAACCAAAAATCTTAAATGTGGTCCAATAGTGATGCTCTCAGTTTCTCAGAATGCAGAAGATTTTGGCTGACTATCTGCACAAGAGAGCCACAGAAAATTATTACACAGAACAATTTTTGAAATTTATTGTAACAAAAACGTTGAGAAAATGTGCCTAACAATACAACTGTCTTCAATAGTCTACAAACTATTTTTAAAGGTGTGTCTATATTTGAGAGTTATTACATGACAGTTATATCAGACAGGCCGATATACTACTGTAAATGGTTGTGAATTTATATCTAAAATATTTATATCAATTCAGTAATAAACGTCATTTTCATCATTTGATGTAAACACCCATATTTCAAGTTGCATGAAAGAATTTGCACCAATAGACTAGCAGGCCACTGAAGAATATCTGTCTGTATAAAAGTGCCATGATGAACGATAAATGTAACATTCGTCAAGAAAAAGTGAATGAGAAAAAAAAGATTTGCAATTTTGAAACATTTAATACTAATTTGGACGAAATTGCAGAAAAACATAGTATATAGTTCAGCAGAAAGAAAACCATAAAAAAATAACAGAACAAGGCACAGATGACCTATTCGTTTCTAAATGCCAATATTTCAATCCTTTATAGTTTATGCAAAATAAAAAATGTTTATGCTTAAATACCTCTTCGGAATTTTGTATATTATTCGAACACAAGCAATAATTATTGCCAAATTTTCAAATCAGAAGTCTTTACATGTCCAAAATTAGAAAATTGTATTGGATCTTCATTAGACAATAACTGATTATAAATAGCTTAACTATTAATTTTGTCCTGCTAATTCGAAAATAACCACAATACCGACAATTTTTTTCAGGCATGATAGATAACTTCATTCCGATGTGATTGTCACTACTTGATTAACTTAAGCTATTGGAAATAAATACATCAAAGAAATATCAAGAATTTATGTCAGATGGTTACAATCTGAAGGTTGTGTATAAAATGTAAATAAAATTATTGCAATACGTTTTTTAGAAAAATACTTTATTCCTGCTACGGTTTCACAAGAAGTCGGGGGGGTCTAGCGTATTTTAACGTAATTACAGCTTTTTTCAACATCATGTCTATTATAAGAAGTCAGGGACCATTCATACAATTTTAAGGCTATTTCCGAGACCTGAATATTCTTCATGTTCGACAGAACCTTTTAAAATTATTTATTAGATAATATGACTAATTCCTACATTACTTATTCTTCATGTGCAACAGTTACTTTCAAAATTACTAATTATATAACATGCCTAGTTCCTACATTACTTATATATTAGAATAAAATTAATGCCTACTGTGACAGACATCTCATTTGAAAATGATTTATACTCTTCCTAATTTTGTAGTTAATTTTGAGGATGATTTACAACGATATTTACTACCACCATACACGAATTGAAACGAATGGTTTCCCTAATGTCCATGTACCTACAGTACATATATTCGTAACATTTAACGTAACAGCAAAACATGAACATAACATCTAATTTCTAGAATTTATTTTCCTCTGAGCAGTGCTACATTATCAATCTCATGCGGCTAGTTACGTACTTAAGTTGTCGGCTACAGTACTAATTGAATTTACATATTACAGAAGCTTTGAAATCTCTGTATCATTTTGTGTTATGTTCTACGTGAAATTATTCCGATATAGAATAAGCTTTTAATTTCAGGATTTCAGTAACATTAAAGTTTTGCATAAATGGAAAACTGTTCACTTTATCCTGTATTTATTATTTATCTATATGCAGGGTGAGTTTTTTTTTAAGATCAGTATGGAGATCTCGGAAACTAGCGGAGATAGAGCAATGGTTAAATTGGGAAAGATTTACAATTTTACTGTCCCAATTTAATGACACTTTCGGATTTTTGTAAAAACTCATGGCTTACTAGATATTTTGAAAAAAAGAAATTCTGTCGATTTAGCTCCTTTGTTTTTGATTTTATAACAAAAAATGTAAGTATCAAAATTGAAGGGAATTGTATCCCAAATAGGATTGCCATGTCCTCGTTTGCGTGACAGCTCTCGTTTTCGAAAAATCGGACATTTTTAGAACTTTTCAACGATATAGTTATTCATAAAAATAATGGAGTTATAGATGCTTTTCTCTCTTATTTTCACTTTTAAAGTAGGTAGCCAACAAAAAGATTGTTTTCACTTTGACGTTTCCTCATTTGAGAGTAATTCCATTAGTAGTGCTGAACTGACAGTTGATATTGACAAGTTTTCGTGATAAAATGGAATATTCTATCGAACAAAAACTGAATATGGTGGAATGTTATACATATGCCATAAAAATTCAGTTCGTGCAGCTGAGGAATACTTTCATAGATATTTTAATCGTCGTTAACCTGCTCTATGTACATTTAAGAGGTTTTACGATAGTTTACGAAGATATAGCCCGTCCAATTAAGAAAGACGATGACGTCAGAGGTCCAAACTTGACAGCGTTGCCGATATGACCTTTTATTCTGAAATTAAAAGAAATGCAATACAGAGTGTTCGACTACAATTTACTTTAATAAATAATTTCTGTATTGTTTAAAAGTTCAATTAATAAGATTTAACATATATAATTGTTTTACTTCCTTCATTGGTATCCGCAAAAAATATTCATGAAATCCAGGCAACAAATTAACGAAATTTACTTCGCTTCTCTGGTGATATTCTCCAAACATTTAATATTTTTCATCGTGAAACCACACAATTGTATGATTTGTGAAAAATAACTTTATAATCACAGATCATAGAGACAGAATTTATAACTTCTTTTTGTATGATCTGTGTTCATCATTCATAACCTTACTTCGGCATTTAGCTTTAGCATATAATATATATTTGGTTACGTACGATATTTGTCTATTGAAATGAGTCCTTGTGCCTTATTAATGAAAGTAGTAATTGATGGGTATGTTAGAAATTTAAGAGCAGCGAAAAGGGCGGGTTTAGGCGGATAGAAAAGATTTTATATTTGAATCTTACCAAATGTGAGTTGTTAAAAATGGGAGAGCCCACATTTAATTCTCCACTAGAACATTTTTTTCAGTATCTGCTATGGTGAAATTGTAAATACAATGATTTTTGACAACTGGAGAAGGATACTAAAGTATAATATATTCATTTATTGTAGCTGAATAAACAATTTCTAGATTTCAAATGTGCCCAGCAAAGGAACACTTCTTGAAGGTGCGGTCCATAGTTTTTCACATATATGTGTAGTAAATACATGTTTGTTTGTTGATTTTAGGTGACAACTGTTGCTCAAGATTTTTAAAATTGCTAGAACAACTCTGACTCTGAATATATTATTGGTGCATTAGATGGAACACATTTTGGTTTTGATGCTCCTAAATCAGCACAATCAATTTATTTTAACATTAAAAGTTCATTGCGTCAGACATTATACAGCCTAACAAATCCATTAGATATACCAGAAGGTAAGGGCTTACCTGGTGGAAATATAATACTATATCTCATGGTAGATGGGGTCTTTCCACGTTCCAGAGAGGATACTAAAACCATATCCATTGAGTAATAACTCACAAACAAGATTTTTTAAATGTAGGATAAAAAGAGAGTAAAAAGTTATAGAAATTCAATTTGGAATATTTGTTAATCGATGCAGTCCAGCTGCTGTTTTACACAACTTTTTGAGAAACATTTGAAGTGCACAGTGTGTGAACTAAAGTGACAGTGAACAAACTCAATCAACAAATCACTGGAAAAACTTTTTAATTCTGAATATGATTAGAAAAGTATTTTGATTTTGTGACAGATTTGTAAATGAAGTTAGAATATAAATATAATTTTTACTATGAAGTATTGGTTCATTTGGAAATGTGTGGAAGTAGTAGAGTAGGTCCCAAACCTCAAATCTTTAAAATGGTTTTATTCTCAAAAAAATGTGTTTGTTGTTGACAACCTTACTGTATAAAACAATTTTAAAGATTTGTGAGTTTTCAGACTTACTCTACTACTTCCACACCATTTATATAATTTTTATTAATGCCTATATTGGAATTATGGTTGGCACCTGTACTTTATAATACTTTCAACACAATAAAGTACATGAAAATACTTTATTTTATCTGTTTCGATTTTGAGACTCAATTCTTTTTTATATGACACCAAGAAGTCCTTCAAATCTATGCTCATTTTTCCCAGTTGGTTGTGTGAAAACAAGATTTACAGAAACTTAATATTAATATGGATGTTCTCTAAGAATTTTTTTCATTAAAAGAGATAAATCCACAAATTCATTCTAAAGATTATTGAATTAAGCAATGTACAGAAGTTGCAGCATTTTTTAAGAGGTAATGCTTTTATAAATCTATATAAAATAGTGTAATTTCTGCTGTGATAATGAAACAGCTTTGTGAGCAAGATTACTTACTGAGTATGAATATGATTTACACTTCAGAACCTAATTGCATTCTGAAACACCAGAATTACTTATTTTTGCAAGGACTGTTGAAATGAATTATAAAAACATTTTGTGTTTTATCATTATACAGTGTAATTTGTGGAAACATATAAATTATAATTGAATATGTTGAACTAACTCACATCATAAAAATAAGGCATTTATAGATAACATATTGAACAAATCATTTTATTATTAATCAACATAAGTACTTTTTGGTAGAAATTAAAACATTTTTATAGTCACATTTCAAATATGGTTCAATATACTTAAAACAGAATCTACCCTAAAAAAATTGGTAGCTTTTTTTTAATTGGTTTTTACTTCCTCATAATAATGCCCAAATTGTTATATTAGTTTAAGACATAAAAACACATCAATTCACAAATTTTATTTACATTTCATTTTTTTATAAACAGTATGTCCAACACATTTGAATCACCTTAAACATTACAGCCTTCTGAAAATATAAAAAATGTTAATAAAAATAATATGAAGATGTTGCTGCGTTCAAATTGTTCTCTATTTGTCAGCAACATCATGTTTTTTGTGTTTCCACACACCTAAAAAATTGTAGTTGCCTGAATTTTTCCTCCATTTATAAAATATCCAAAGTCTAAAAGAATAATTAAATGACCAACATTGGTTGAGATTTTATCAGCCCTAGAAGAATGTTAAACCCTCTCAAGAATTAAGTATTTGAACAATGTGTTCTATAATACCAATAATGGAATATGGTTGTGAAACCTGGATTATGAAGACAGAAATTGTATAAAAACTTCAAGTTACATCAAGGTATGGAGAGATGCATGATTGGAATAACAAGAGACCAAAAGAGAATGAGGATGATAAGGAGCCGGTACAAAGTAACAGATGTTATCTACAGAGTAAAATCCCTAAAATGGCAATGTGGACATTAGCATGACAAGGAGGTAATAGATGGAGAACAAAAATCACTGTGATATCCCAAGGGTGTAAATAGGCCAAAGAAGGGTCCCTAATATAAGATGGGTAGATATCTGAAAAATAACCGGCATAACTCAGTCCCAAAAACCTATGAAAGAAAGCACAAACAAATATGTAAGTGAGACAACACTAGATATACTAGTAGAATCAGTATACCATCTCTTTAAAATCAAAAATTCATTTGAAAATAGTAAGAAAATTGATTAAAGCAGGGTTGTGATAGATGCTTGTTTAAAGAAACAAAAGATCAAAACCAAATAAGTTCATCTATGGTAGTTTAAGCACTTTTGATACTTCAACATAATGCAAAATGTTATGTAATAGAGATTAAAAAATATAGAGGGAAATTTATTTCAACCTAAGATCTATGAAATGCATTCCCAACACAATTAAACTAGTTCTAAATGAAATAATACAGAACTGCAATCAAATAACTAAATCTTAGGTATAGCTCCAATTTTGAAAAAAAAAACAGTTGTTTGAGGTTACATAAGAAGTTTATTGACATTAGTTCGTTTCGCTGAATTTTATTCAGCTTGTTTAGCTAATCTGTAAACGATAATAAAATGCCTTAACTAAGAATACATACTGTACAATAGCGAAAGTGAATTAAAATAAGAATAAAATACTAAAATACTAGAAGCAAATTGAGATGAACAACAGACCACAATTCAAATTTTACTAAGTATATATTCCAAAACAAAATGCAATGTTACCTAAATTTTGTTAATTTTCTTCACTACTTTCATCTTCATCTTCACCAAGATGGATGACTAAAGGCTCTGACTCACTGTTATCTATTCTAAGTTCTCTATTCCACCACTTTTCAATTTCTACTTCAGTGTGGGAGACGGTTTTATCCCAAACTTCCGGAGTAACCGTTGCTAATGCTTCTGTCCAGAGTTTTATTGTTTGTTCTATAGAATTACCAGCTTTCCCTACATGTTTATTGTAATAAGATTTTGTGATGCCCCATATATTCTCAATTGGATTGAATGTACAATGGTATGGAGGTAACCGTAGGACATTGTGACCATATGCGTTGGCAAGTCCATCTACTATATACAAGGGATCAATTTTGATCTAAAATTAAATATTTCAGTTTGATAACATATAATGTTTGCTTACAAAAATTACTGTTTACAAATATATAAAAAACTGAAAATTATATTTGTACATAATACAGTATTTGAATTAGTGTTAGGTTTGATGTTTAGAACATTCAATTAAAAAAATATGAGCATAATAAATTAAATTGTCTAAAAAATCCCCAGAAAATATTAATTACACATTCTATCATACACTCATGTTCGACTAAGGAACCGTTATATAAAATTTGGATATTAGATCCTGATAACAATGTGTGAATATAAAATAATGGAGATAAAATTATAGCTGAAGTCAAGGTTAATAATGATACAAATTAAACTGAAAAAACTATAATAACAATAAGTTTTGG
>CM067219.1:36381113-36453122 GCA_034190945.1 Octodonta nipae
TATATTGAGACCAATAAGTGATGTTTCTAGCCAAATAACCAAGGTTTCTCGTGTTGGTAGGATTGGTGAGAAACCACGCCCCATAAAAGTCATCTTTTCTGATAAGTCATGCGTTTTGAAACTACTGAGAAATAAAAACAAATTGGATCGAGAAAACATCAAAATAGGGTCTGACCTCACGCCAGCTCAACGCAAATATCTCAACGACCTTCGAACAGAACTTCGCAAGAGAACCGAAAATGGTGAGAGACTCACTATTAGATATTTCAATAATGTTCCTAAAATTGTTCCCTTAAAAAACTAGATGGCAAGGGTAACCTCGCAGTTAGTGCCGATCCTTCACATAAGATGCTATTTTATTATCACAATACCGGAGGCTTAAGAACAAAATTTGATGATCTACGTCGAAACGTCTCAACCAGCATTTATGATGCTTTTTGTTTCACCGAATCTTGGCTTACACCACAGCACTTTGATTCTGAACTTGGATTTGAAAATTTCAATGTTTATCGCCAAGATAGACAAGAGTTACCTGGGAATTCTTTGAGTCGTGGAGGTGGAGTTCTTATAGCCGTGCGGAGAAATATCAACTCTTCATTAGTGCAGTGCGAACTATCTTCTTGTAATCAAATTTTTGTTTTGCTGAAAGAGCGTAGAATGTTGATTATATTGGGTGTGTGTTACATCCCTCCGCGCTCAGATTACAGCCTTTATGAGGACCATTGTAGATCTGTGGAGTTTATTATGTCTTGTTACCCTGATGCTAAGTTGGTTTTATGTGGAGATTATAACCTTCCCGATGTTACTTGGAATAACGATAATTATGGAGTAACTATAGATAATGGAAATAACTATCCGGCCACTTTATTGGCCAACTGCTTTGGATTTCATAGACTTTTTCAAAAAAATTATGTGTTGAATGCAAGAGGTAGGACTCTTGATTTAGTGTTTACTAATGATTCTAGTTTATGCACATTCAAGTCGGACGATTATATACTTCCATCCTCCATTAACCATACACCTATTGATATTTTACTGTCTTCTAATTGTGTTAGCAATAGTTTAATTTATGAAGATCTTTATTACGACTTTAAACAAGCGGATTATTTCGCTATCAACAACTTTCTTGCTAGCTGTAATTGGCAACCGTTGTCCGACTGGGATATTGATTCTGCTGTGGCTTATTTTTATGATAAATTGTATTCGGCTATTAATTTACACGTGCCTGTTAAACGATTCAAGTCTTCCTCTTATCCTGCTTGGTTTTCTAGTCAGCTGCGTCATCTGGTAGCTGAAAAGAAGGCTGCGCATAAAAAGTTTAAGTCAACTAATAGATATGATGATTATTTGGTTTTTTCGCATATTAGAGGCATTTGTAAAGATGTCACTAATAGTTGTTACAGATTGTACATTAATAATATTGAAAATAGTTTAAATCACAATCCAAGAAGTTTTTGGGGGTATATTAATGACATGAAAAAATCTTCTAATCTTCCGAAATCCATGTTTTATAAGGATGAAAGAAGCAACGGGGCTGAGGAAACGGCAGGTCTTTTTGCTACCTATTTTTCAACAGTTTATAAATTGGATCAGAACATTAATGTGCCTCATTTTCATTATGAAAACTCGGTTAACTTATCTTCCTTTTGTGTAACTGTAGCAGACATCATTGGCAGAATTAATGAACTTCGGTTAAAGCTCTCGTGTGGCCCTGATGGCATTCCTTCGCATTTTTTAATAAACTGTGTCTACACTCTAGCGCTCCCTCTGAACACAATTTTTAACTTGTCACTTTCATCCGGTAAGTTTCCCAGTTTTTGGAAACATAGCTACCTGAGGCCAATCTACAAAGGTGGATCGATAGAAAATATTGAGAATTACCGTGCTGTATGTATGCAATCGGAGATCCCGAAATTATTGGACTACTTTTTCTCTCAATTCTTATCATGGCAATTTAAACACATTTTTGTTAACGAACAGCATGGATTTCTTCCAGGTAGATCTACTTTAACCAATTTGGCCGTCTATGAGTCATTTTTAGTAAAAACTTTGGAGAATAGACTACAAGTTGACTCTGTTTATACGGATTTCGCTAAAGCGTTTGATAGAGTTAACCATAGAATACTTTTGTCCAAACTTCAAGCTCTAGGATTTTATGGGCCACTTTTAGAGTGGACAAAGAGTTATCTCTCAGACCGATACCATTATGTTAAGGTGGGGGGTATTATTTCCAGGATTATAAGTGTGTCTTCAGGAGTTCCACAGGGCTCTCACTCGGGGCCATTTCTTTTTAATTTATTTATTAATGACATTGGCAAAATTATTAATCATTGTAATATCTTAATGTATGCAGACGATTTCAAACTGTTTAAAGAAATTGCAACTTGTAATGATGCTGCGTTACTCCAATCCGATTTAAACTCTTTATTTGCCTGGTGTATTAGCCATGATCTTGACCTGAATATCAATAAATGTTTTATTATTACTTTTGCAAAAATTTCACAACCTATAATCATTTCATACGGTATTAATTCACAAACGATACAGCGAGTAAGTGAAATTCGTGACCTTGGTGTAGTTTTCGATAACTCCCTGACTTTTCGTAGACACATTGATCTAGTTGTTTCCAAGAGTTACAAGGTTTTGGGTTTTATCAATCGTTCATCTAAAACATTTTCTCATAACACAATTCGTTTATTATATTGTTCACTAGTACGATCTATTCTGGAGTACTGTTCTGTTATATGGAACCCCCACTATAACACACATATCGATTATATGGACAAAGTTCAAAATAAATTTCTTCGTATAGTAGCATTTAAAATGGGTTTGAGCAGGGACAATTACCAATATAATGATATTTTAGTTCAATTGCATTTACAATCTTTGCAAAATCGGCGTAAAATAGCTGACATTTGTTTCCTATACAAGTTGTTATCAGGTGAACTTGACTGCCCTTGCTTATTAGACAGAATATCCTTGAATACGACTATGAGATCTCGTTCTTCAGAACTCTTCAAGGTGTCATTTCATAGAACTAACTATGGATTTTCTTCAGCAATGACTAGGCTATTACGTACAGGCAATCAGTACTCCTCACATATCGATATGTTTTACAACTCCATCAGGGTAATCAAGCGATGGTTGTACTTTAATATTTAAGGATGTCGTTTGTTTTGTTTTTTTGAGTTTAAGTAATTATATTTTATTTTGTATTTTGTTTAAACTTAGATTTATACGCTTTTTGTGTGTTTTGTGTTTTTAGATTTAGTCTTAGTTTTAATGTTTTTTCTTTAAAATTTTGTTTTGTACTTTATGTAAATGGGGCTACCCGTAGATGTGAATAAATAAATAAATAAATAAATAAATAAAATATTAATTTTTAAGTAAATCATGATAAAAGTTTGATTTTGATTGAGTATTAAATTTTATACAGTTTTTAATGTATTTGTTCAGTTTTTTACATACATGTTTTGATTGTCAAATGATGTAATGTTATGGAGGTTAATTTGACACTCACTAAATTCCAACTAATTAAATATAAGCTTTGTATGTTCAGAACCCTGAAGAAGGAGAAAACAATGGTACATGAAATAAAGAAAATTATATCAAGGAAATTCAATTAGTCAATATCCCTTAATCAACCAGTAAACATACAAAGAGTGTCTGTTAAGTAAACTTGCAACCAAATTTGTAAGCAAATAATAATATATACCTACTTGTTCACTAAATCCAATAATTCTTTTTTTAACATGTTTTTTTCATAAGGAATGTTATTTTCTTCTAGCCATTTCTGAATTTAGATTTTCTTTGTTGTACTGGCAGGAGGTTTATTGGCAATTGCATTATGATAGCTAGCATTATCCATAACTATTACTGATGGATTTTCTAAATTTCCTAACAACTGATGTTCAGACCAATGTACAAAATTTTCAAGATTCATATCACCATGATAGTCCCTGTCTTTATTATCAGACGAAAACAAAAGGTCAGCCCCAGGGACAAAACCTGCTCTGCTACCAGCATGAATTACAATAAACCTAATAATTCAATTTTCAATCACTGTTTTTAATGCTAATGATGAAAAAACTCACCTTTTGCCAGTACTTTTGATCTTTTTAACACTTTTAGAGCTTGAATCCTGCCATGAATGTCCTAATATTCCATTCTGGAAGATCCACGTTTCATCTAAAAAAACAAATTCAAATAAACCCTCTGTTTTATACTTAATATAATCTCTCAAAAATTTAATTCTTTTGACACTTATATGATCCAATTCCATTAGTTTCCTTCTTGGATCATCTTTCTTAAATTCAAATCCTATCTTGTGCAGGACTTTACTTAAGGAACTTCTAGACCCAGGATACAGATGCCGGTCAGATAGTTTCTTCAGCAATGTATTCAGGTTTATATATTCCCCTCAAACGCAAACTATTTAATATTGTGCAGTTGAAATAAGGAATTTTACTTACCAGCAGAATACATATCATAAATTACATTTCTTATTTCACACTGCAGAGATTCTCTTAAATCGGTTACTGGTTTTCTGCGTTCATGTGGTCCTCTGGGACTTTGTAGGGCCTCGTTTTTGTTAATAGAAGACGCAATTCTCTCAACAGATGTTACACTGATTCCCAAAACTTCAGAAACTTTCTGCAATTTTTATAAATATTAAATCTAAATGTTGACAGTCGCAATAGTACCTACCTAGTGGGCAATATCAAATAAAAATACTTACATATTTAGCAGGTAGAGTAGAGGCATCATTTTCTTTGTTAGTTGTGAAATAATTTAAAGCCGAAGCTATCATAGCTTTTTCACGGCTGCTGAAATGCTTCGGCATTTTCACCTATGAATACCTAAAAACTGGAAAAATACAATAAATAACAGGTATTATAAACAAATAAATGCTGCAAAACAGTAAATAAAATTGCTATAATATCGCTTTAGGGCTTTTCTCAAACAAATTCAAAAATGCTGTGAGCTCTCAACGAGAATTGCAGAGAAATTGAAAATTGGAGGGAAATTCTCCGAGTAAAGTCACGTACAGAACAAGACCAGAGCACAGAATTGCTGACAGTAGAAACCATAGGTGTAGGTATGATGTATTTAAAGGTGCTTGTACTAAAAATAAAACTATCAATTAAGCAATTCTGAAATTCATGTGTATTAATAACTCTAGGAACATTAACTTTATATTTATATATAAAAAATTATCGTTGATAATGCCGAAAGTGATATATAGGTATTCAGAATATACTTACGTAGTTATGTTCGTATATAACTGCTTCTTAGTCTTATTTAAATAAAATATGTCTTTAAACATATATTGAAAATTCAGGCAAAATTTGATCATCTAACGAAAATCTAAAAAAATAGCGGCAACGTAGCCGCGATCGGACAAGCCAATGCCGCAATAATAAAATTCAATTTCACTGTTATAATGCCAAAAAGTCCATATAACATTTAGGAATATTACGTGTCAAAGTTGGCAGGAATTAATTACCAAAATGACGTCATCGTCTTTCTTAATTGGACGGGCTATATGAATCTTTTACTAAACCACCAAAGGAACGTAATCAAATTAACGAAGCAGCACAAATAAATGTTTTGGCAATGGTAAATCAAAATCCATCTACATCAACTCGTGAGATTGCGGCAGAAGCTGCCACATCTCAACGAACTGTAGTTAAGGTAAAGAAAGCGCACAAGTTCCACCCGCACAAACTTTCGGTTTCTCAAACTTTGCATGCTGATGACGAATAACGACGTATTTTGTTTTGTACATGGTTTAGAGACATGCGCCCTGACAATCCACAGTTTCCATTAAAGGTGTTACGGTCAGATGAAACTAAATTTACTAACTCCGGTCTCCAGATTTGGCAGTTATAGACTTCTGGGGTGCGCTAAAAACCAAAGTATACAAAAGAAAGTATGAGACAGTTGGTGACCTAAGGGAGGCGGTATTACAAGCAATTGACGAAATTGATAGGCGGTCTGTGAGGAAAGCGGTAATCTCAATCTTAAAAAGATGGAATTTTTGTCAAAATAACAATGGTGGACTTTTCGAACATAAATTGTAACCATTATTATGTTAGTTTTTAGTAAGTACCTACGTACTTATTTAGTTTTTTCTTTATATCTGATATACCTAATAAAAAAGTTGTTCAATGTTTTTTGGAATAGTTATTAATAAATCAATCTATTTCATGGCTAACTACGTTAAAACTGAAAATAAGAGAGAAAAGCATCCATAACTCCGTTATTTTTATGAATAACTATATCGAGTATTATATCGTTGAAAATCTCTAAAAATGTCCGATTTTTTGAGGTCATAGCCAACTATAGTTTCCGTTCAAAAAAAAGAGATATTCAATTTTGATATTTACACTTTTTTTATAAAATCAAAAACAAAGGAGCTAGAGGGATTTGACTAAATCGACAGAATTTCGTTTTTTCAAAATATCTAGTAAGCCATGACTTTTTATAAAAATCCGAAAGTGTCATTAAATTGGATCTTTCCCAATTTAACCATTGTTCCGCTAGTTTCCGAGATCCCCATACTGCTTATCAAAAAAAACTCACCATGTATAAATAGGCAAAGACAAAACGGGTCGATACCATTTTCTCTATGTCCCTCAAGCCATTTTCTATATTTTTCTAGAGTTTTGTAGCTATTGACGACCTTCAGTGCAGAATGCGTAATTTTTTTATAATAGTGCTTCATTCATTGAATAAAATAGAAAAAAATATATAACTTACGTCCATACTGTCAGTGTCAAACAGTGCCGCCAGACTGCTTGGAGAGAAAATCGTTAGATAGATTGACTCGAAAAACAAACTCAATTAAACAAAAAACTAACAAATTTTGATTCGTTCCGAAAGTTATACAAATAAAAGTTTATAATATGTGATAATAACCATTTATTTGGTACTCTCAAATATGGTCTGTCAACTAATATTAGAATTGTACTAATATGTAAGTAGTTATGTACCGTAGTTATTTATACTGCATCTTCATAGATACTTATGGGTTGGTTTCTTGCATTTTCTTCTTAGAAATTGAAATATCTAAATAACCGTAAAGCATTTTGGAAAAACTAGTTTAAAAATATCATGTTTAATACGTATTAATTTATTATTTCATTCCTGCAAAATCGGGCCTCTTAATACAGGCAGACTTTTACCTAAACTGAACATACGCAAATGCAAAAGAATTCGGTACTATTGCCTCATCTATTCCATAATAGCGCCATTAAACTTTCCACTGTTAGAGGACAAGTTTGTTTCATATATTTTCGAATAATTCAAATCAAGACTTTTTTATAAATTCTTGGTTTTTATTGCCGTTTTGAACTCTCGAAGTGTATTTATATTTTTAATTTATTTAATAATAGTTCGATGGCATGAAAATTTGTATATTCTTTTTTATTAGGGAACAGAACGTTATTTGATTTTGCTTATTGAATATATCTTAGCGTCGTACATGTACATTAACTGAAACCGTAAGACAAAAAAACTGAAATTATTATCATTTACGAAATATTTTTTTACTTAATTATAATGGTAGTGAACTATTTTGTATAAGTTCACAAAAAAGTGTATAATAGTAGAATAAAATGTTGGAAATATGCAAATTCATATAGGTATATTATCTTCAAATGTTTAACAACGATTTTGGTCGAATTTCCACCATTGGGCGACCGCTAGTAATATTAGAAAAGTTTCTGGTATCCATTATCTGTCTACTTTAAATATCAAAAATGCGACTATCTGTACATACCGATACAAATAAAGCCTCTATTCATTTCTTTCCGCATGTTTATGAAAGTTTCGTGTGGAATATTTTAATTCTCTAAAGTCGTTTGGTTTGGTAGAAAAGAACTTCGATATCAAACAAAATGAATAACAAAAGACAAGTAGGGGTCAAATCAGATTAACGGGCTGGCTACTAGACTGGGCCTTTAAGATCTGTTCGCATGTTTAGAAAAACGTATCGGTCGAAAAGACTGAAATATGACATTACCAATTATCATTTTTGTGCCGATGGGTTGAGATCAAGAACTGAAGCTGTACCGGAAACAAGCAAATGTTTATAATTTAGTAAATAAAAATGTAGCGCACAATGGACAGCAGAAACATTTCTTTTAATTATAATTAATATTTTGGTTTTATCACCGTTAATTAATGCGGATATCTGTTTATCACACCATCGTTATAACCTTTAAAAAAATGTTTTTTATTTCTAACTAATTTATTTACCTAATAGCATTAGAAGTCGATAAATCAGCCGGAATTTAATGGTTATTGAGTTTTTATGTAAACCAAAACGACAATATCACTGATTTCGAAATAAATGAAAATTGTTTGTTTAAACAAACATGCATTGGAATTAGTCGAAAGAGAAATATTTTGTTAGTAATTTGTTTAGTATTACGTAACATTTTGCAAGATTTATAGAGTTACTCCGAAATTTATGGGAAAACATATTACTTCAGATACTTAGAGGAGCTTTAATGGCATATCGATTTTTTTTGCAAAAAAATCAGTGAATTAAATTAGTGTACTTAAGCAAAAGCTCCACGATTGGAAAGGTAGTACTTTCAACAACTTTGTTGTTGAAAGATGTTTGTTAGAGTGTTAGAACTAACGAAATAACTTCTAAACATTTGTTACAATTTTCCATTTTATGAGTAAAGTATTTGAAAATGATTGTGGAGGAAGTCTTTGGTTATTCTATTGGCTCTTTAGGATTTTCACTCATCATTACCATTCTGTCTCAGATAAATATTTAAAATTTTTGTTGGGACAAGGTGTAATAGAGCAGGTTGGATCAATAGTTGTCATTTACAAAAACTCTTCCTCACAGATGTTCTGACCCAGAAAATTTTCAATATCAACCAGTCATGTTCAGTGTGTACAAATTGGTATATTGTATGTTATAGGTATTTACTGATCCGTGAAAGGCACAACAGTGACCTACTGGATATCGTATTCATTATACATTTCATATACGTATCTACTACAGAAAAGAAATGAGGGAAAAAAAACCACAGAAATGACAGCATATAATTATATGATTATCATTAATAAATAGGGGTGCTACTTTCTTTACCTTTCATACAGATATTGTAAATATCTAAAATAAATGATACTTTATGATGGTACCACTAGATGTTTCATAGAAAAAAAAAGTTAAATTTGTAACCTTCATAATAACATACAGAGTTCATTTCGGTAGCAAATCTTGCTCAAAACTTATATTTTAAAAGCCATAAGAATGTTTTACAGAGAATAGTTGGTAAGAC
The DNA here is from genome assembly GCA_034190945.1 of Octodonta nipae. Classification (NCBI taxonomy): domain Eukaryota; kingdom Metazoa; phylum Arthropoda; class Insecta; order Coleoptera; family Chrysomelidae; genus Octodonta; species Octodonta nipae. Next base: position 36,390,422 of record CM067219.1, read on the forward strand.
CATTATTAAAGAAAAATAAATACTATGACATTAATAATTAAACTCTTAAGATTACAATAAAAGAAAACTAAAAGTACCCTTGAGTAGAAAGAAGTACGCGTTTAAAAAAAAAACTGGCAATGGAACATGTACATCTGGGCTTTATGTGCCTAAGAATGCAGATGAGATTATAACCACAATAAATCAGAACTGACTGCCATAAAAAAAATAGTTCCCATATGACGTGTACGGTAAATTGCTCCTCATATAATGTGTGAGATTACATTTTTTACCAACCTCTACACTTTCAACGTAAGTGAACAACCATAAATTGCGAATTATAGGGTATATTTAGTATTCAAATTTTAATGCTGTATCTAGTAATTAAACAAAGTAATGCAAAGTTCCAATAATCTTAAGGCAGTTTTCCATATTTTACTATACATCCCATTCAACTGCATTGTTTTAAATACAAAATCTATACGAAACCCAAGAGTTCAGTTGTATTTATGGTAACTAACCCTTGACCTAGTTGAGTAAAATTATGTAACTAAGAGATATAGAAATATACATTTGTTTGAGACAAAAAATTCAATTTCTTTCTTCGCATTGTGCTTAGTTCGAAACCAAAAATGTATAGTATATTTTGGCAAGATAGAACATATATCTTCGTATTCAATAATTTCTTCCTAATAACACAACAGTTACCCCATTCTCAAAGACCACAAAATAATATAATGAAATTAAAGTTCATAATGGCAATTATATCGAGTGGGGCATCTGTCTTAAGACGATGTGATATCTCGCTTAGAGTCCTTTATTTTGAAAAAAAAATCTGATAAAAGTTGTGGGGTTTTAAGTGGGCTATGAACTAGCAGATAGGGGTCGTTTATAAAATACGTTCGCATACAGGGAGGTTGGGGGTCTCTGTTAGTGACGTTTACGTTCGCAATGCAAACATTCCTAATTTAATTTTTCTCTAGACTTTCTGTTCCATTTATCCATCGTTATTACGTATCCTACTGAGTCTACGTTAGCATTTCTTAGATTTAACAGTTAAGATTTTCGGAAAAATGGCATCTGTGAGTCATATCTACCAAAAGTTATTAACACTTGTATAGATGTTATGCAGAAAAACGATTAAATAATTAATACCCAAAACGGAAGAAAATGAGCTGGACATCAACTATAAATATTGGGGGATGAAAGCAGAATGGATAGATGAAAATGAAGTAAAGGTGCTAGTGTCGAAAACAAAGAAGAAGACACTGCAAGATCTTTATTACAGATGCTTATTCATTATACTAATATTTGTGTAATACTAGTATTAGGGGGTTGCAGAAAGTGTGACGCAGCGTGACGAAGGGCATGGGAGTGGCAAAATTTAGAGTGATGTATTTTATGAACGACCCCATATTACAATTTCCAGTTTGGATAGAAATTGCTCCTTTCCGCCAGGACGACGTTTATCTATATATAAACAGGCAAAGACGAAACGATTAGGTACCATTTTCTCCTCTGTCTCTTAACCGATTTTCTTCATTTTTGTTTTGTTTAGTAGCTACTGACGACCTTTAGTGCACAATGCTAATATTAATTTATAATATTGGTTCATTCATTAAATAAATTATAATAAAAATTCATTATTTTCGTTCATACTGTCAACGCCAAACAACTAACAGTGCCGCCGCCGCCAGACCGCTAAAACATTGAGTAATTATATATAGAGGGACCGATCGTTAGATGTTGTTCTATACTATACTTAGAGCATGTACTTCTGGAAATGGCATGCAGGCGTTGTTATTGTTTACTGGTAAAATAGTCTACTTTTTTGTTGCCGTGGGTCATTTTTTTCGAGCAGTTGTTTGCTCGAAAAAAATGACAGAAGTTGACGCTTGACCACTAGAAATTTTCGAATATGAAAAGGCCTATTGATTTTTCGGACACGATCCCGTAACTTTCATATTAAATATTTTGTTTTTAATGTGAACTTAATTATTTGATTAATATATTATTATCACAACCTTCCCGAAGGTGTTGTGTAAAAAATTGTCAGACAGCGGACAATAGAGAATGTATTAAAATTTAAGTTCTCCGAGGGTTGTTGGTCCTCTCTTTTCTTTAATATTCCTGAACTTGATTGAAACCGCAAATGACGAAAACTTTTAGGTTGCAAAGAACAATCTTCCAATTATTATATCGAATATTTTTCCAGGAGCGGTTCTAGCCAATTTGGGGGTCATTCATTTCTCAAAAATATTTCGAATACCGATATTTGTGATTACATTTTTATTTTCATTTTATTTCTATAGATTTGTCAATATGTGTGAACAATTTTGGTTATTATATCCACATCTCCGAATTCGCCACAACTCCGTTTCTTATAAAAACATACAGTTACAATTTCATGAAATAGGGTCGAATTTCGACCACTGGTTGGCCACTAGTTAATGGAAATACCCAACTTTTAAAATGAATTTCCATAGAAAACTGAAAACGAAAACTTAAGTAATTATTAGTTTTTCGATTCGGTCCATATTTTGGCCAGAAATGAGCCATAAATCCAGTGGACTCCATTATTTCGAAAAAAGTTTTAGACAAAATCGACAGAGTAACAGATTGGGTATCATATTACCCATATTTAAACATCCTCTCTGAACAACCTTTTCCGACCGGAAGTATTTTTTTTATATGGAAGTAGCACATTTTAGTGTGAATTTCGAAAGAGAAACTGGCAAGAATAAAAATTGGTTGTTTTTCATTTTAATATCGAAAATCAACGTAAAATTGGGTACTCTCATTAAAAAAAAATTTCCTTGAGAAAGACCATTTCCTGTCCAAACCGAAAGTTGTAATACCAATAATTTGATGACATACTTGAACCCTTACAACCTTTATGTGAAACTGTTTTCTACGTAATGGAATCCACAGTCAAAATTGGATATTTCCATTTAAGAAAAAAAAACCTTTCAGTTGGAAAAAGGTAATTTTCTGTCCAGACTTGAAACCTTCCAACTCTTACCTGAAACTTTTTTCGGAGTAATAGAACCTCTTGTTTGAAGATAAATGCAAAAATATATATAATTATTTACACTCAACAAGAAAATTCGATAACTTCAATAGCTTTCTTAGAAATAAAGAATATCTATATATATTTCAAAAATAAATCTTGGCCTTTATGTTAGTCTTGTGAGTATGGTATTGGTCTTACACTTTCGATGTGAGCATTGTACATCATTTTCTAAAAAAATAGCGACGCTTGCTCTATGTGTTTAAACATCACACATCTCATCAATCCAGTTACTTACTAGCAAAATTTAAAAAAAAACGTTCCAACTTCACTGGCCAAAATCTATTTATTATTTTGGGAAAATATAAAGGTTTTACTTAAGAAAGTATACAACAGAAAGTTTGCAAACCTAACTGCACAAATGCCACATGATAACTCAATGCCATAATGAACGTACTGAGGTTGTATTTATTAATTGACATGTGTTCTTGTAATTTTTGGATGACATATTTTAATTTAGATAATATCAAAGAGACAGTGTAATATGGGCCTCAAACTTGTCGTATCCGTTTCTGGCATCGGACGCGTTAGCTTAGGATGTTTTATTAAGTACAGATTACTGAATACGGTTTCGTCATGTTATTAGATCATAAACCGGAAGGATATCAGGCATTGACTTTTATCCTATGTCGACCTTCGAACGAATATCATTCGTTATTGTTTAATATTGACTCAGTTAAAAAAAGACCAGATTTCCCAGAATTCATAAATTTGAACTTAATGCTGCTTTTATATATGTCCATTAGAAATACTTGTTAGATACATATTATAAAATGTGGACAATTTAAGACATGATTTCTGCAGCATGTTTGCAATCAAATACGCTACTTCAAAAATCCGTAGAAAATCTGAATCTATACTATTTAATAGCGTGCTATAAATTAATGTATAGACCTTTTATCAAAACTTGTTCCTTTCAGAAGAAAATTGTTGATAGATTTACAAGTTTCGGTTGTTGAAGATCCTAAAGAAGGCATCTTTTAATTACGTGAGTCAAAATTAAGCCTTTCCAAATTTCGCCAAATCTCTTTGAAAGGGAGGAGGGGACAATTACAGAACTGACGGGAATTGGTTTTTAAAAATTTCACTACTTCTCGAGAACCAAAGATAATAGATACGAGCTTGAGAATTGATAGGTTAACTCCTTTCTATAAATGAATAAATATGTCATTCGTAATTTTGCAGAAATTCAATTACTAATGGAATGGGAGCCACATTCGTTTTTAGAGAACAGGAACTAATACAAATGTGAGCATTGGAATAAATACTATTTATTCTCCTAAAATACATAAACAAGAGTATAATCATTATGCTAAAATTCAGTTACCCGATAATTGGAGGTGGAGATTTGTTTTGAGAAATTCACTATTTGCCAGAAACCGAAAAAAAAACACCAAGGACAATTATTATATTAATTCTTTACATTAATAAGGACGCGATTCGACATTTTTTGAAAATTATATTAATGGACAGGTGGAGCCATTAAGCTTGCTAGTATTTTTAGAGAAAATCAATGTCTCAAAAGAAGTTATGCAGGGATGAGAATCGATATATAAGTATTATCCTGAAATGACAAAAACTGAGTTGCCTTCTTATACTTTGCATAATTTCATTTATACAGTTACAACGTTTAATATGGCATTACTAATAGAGGAATTCTCTCGAAACTAATTACCGGAATAAAAACCAATTCACCGAACAGACAAAACGATTAGTAAAAGCGTATTTCTAGGCTTTACGATTGCAGATAAAATGCCATTCCTTTTGAGAGTTCATCATCATATACGTCAGACAGACAATTATACTAAGAGAACAATCAAGTGTAACTGGGACAGGGCATAAATGCGGCCGTACAGCAGGAGCAGTTCAGTTGTGGATTGACTCATTGTTGACACATTCGGCGGAAGTATTGGTCTATGAAAAGATAAATCTTATAAAAATTTAGAAAATATAAAAATATGTCAAAAAATATAAATTTTGAAAATGACAAAAATCTCAAAAGAAGAAAACCTAAAATGTCACAAATCACAAAATATTAAACATCTCGAAATATAGGTATCGAATATCAATAAGGCCAAAATAACACCTTGGTAATAATGCTGGTTGACAATCGTTTTGAAGTGGTTGATATCACAATGTTTCTATGGCTTTGTATCTGCTAAAAAGAATAATTTAATGTGTTGTGAACTTTCTCAATGTTTTCTCTGAAAAAGGCATCACTAATGTAATTTTAATAAACTGGGTTAATTTAATTTAAGGTTAGAAGTGACATTAGACCGAATAGTTTTTCTTTCAATATGGATTTGAAATATTATCAACTTGTGTTAATTAAATATATTAACTTTTCATATAAACTTTCCTCACTCACTCCATGACTGCCCCATGTGCTTTTATGGTTATTTTGTCCAGTATCATAAAATTGGATGTTAATACGTCTATTGCCAATCTCCAAAGTGTCTGTTTCAAAGCCTAGTTTCATATTTTTAATTATTTTATTTAACTTATCCGCGGGACAAAATATAGTCTATCACTTTTAAAATCGAGTCCATATTCACAGCACAACCAATATTCCTTTATAACCTTGCGCCATGCTTTCTACAATAGAAAAACAAAAAAGATATAAATCAAACCAACTAACATTCATTAACAACTGTCAAAGTTAAGAAATTTCTTTCATTATTACAACGATGATATTAATTACAAAATAGACATAGGATAAAAGCCCGTGTCCGAGATCCTTCCGGCTTATGATCCAATGATATGACGAAACCGTATTCATTAATGTGTTTAATAAAACTTCCTACGCTACGCATCCGATACTAGAAGGGGTACCTTAAGTTCGAATCATACATTGTAACTGTCTCAGATATAATCTAAATTGAAATCTGTCATCGAAAATTAATATATAACAGCAGACAGAATAGATGTAAATGAATAAATGCAAGCTCAATAATTTAAAAAAATACCGTTGTAAAGCGTCACTGTCAACCTGTCATAAAAAATACTCTTAATTAATTTGAAGAGTTTGTTGTTTGTGAACTTTTTTAAGAATTTCTGAAAACACCTAAAAGGGAAAAAAAAGGTACCTGTATACACAGAATTTCTTTGTCACCCGTGCATCCATCGGCCAAGACTGGTTTAGTAACAAATGAATGATTTCCAGATCTTTAATGGAATCATTTTACTCGGGAGAGTATTACTCACAATTTGATGCCTAGCTGCAATAGTTGATTGAGAAACTTCTCTAATTTAAGGAAAGGAAGGCATTCGAGTGTATCTTTTGGACCGTGAGGTAGACGAATTCTAGAGGAAGTTGGATAATTTTTTTAATTGGTAATGGACTGATTAGTATTGCAAAATGTACATTTTTGTTCATGTAATTCCAGGATATATAACATTGTATAAAATATAAAATTTATTCTTATGAAAAACATGATTAATTGGTTAATATTAAATCTTGAGACCAAAAATTAAAAAATTTCGAGGAGGGACAGTTGTTACTCGGGCTCGCGCCTACAGCGGACTCTCAATGTGTCTGGCAAGATCTAAGAACCATTAAAACCGTCCGGCTATTGAGGTAACATTTTTTTATAGGTACCCAAGTAACATACATAAAAATTTAGGGTTGTCTGGATAGCAACTGCGATAAATGCCCGGCAATAGATGACGTTATTTCTAAAGTTATCCCGAAGAAAATATAAAAACTTGAGCTTTATACTTTAATAAATATAAGGTATTATTTTGTATACCTTTACTACCTGTTAAGTGTGCGAGTAACCACAACTCAAACTCTATCGTCGCTGATTATTGTGTACATGAGTTGTGGACATGCACAGAGAAAGTTTCAGCTTATATAAAATAAGGTAGGTCTGACCATCGTGGGCTCTTGCTCTATAACGTTTTTTCACGGTTTATCTCATGTGTGGAGAATATTGTCAAAGTTTTCACTTCTTGTTCTTTCTTTGAATTTACTGTTTTATAACAGTTTACTTGGACGTTAAAAACTTGTTTTTTAATTTTGTAGTGACCAAAGAGCAATAAAGATATCCGAAAACACTCAAATCAAAAAGAGTAATCGAATTCAGTCACATCCTTTCCCAGGCTGTTTCTCGATATATAACCTCTGTTGAACTAGTCAGCTGTGACTAAGACAGTCTACATATATAAATGTAATCGTAAAACCAAAATTATGGATTTGTAATATTAAGAGGTTATGTTTATGTTGTGCATAGACTTAGATGAACAATCTCATTGTCCAAAGAAAGTTTTTATGTCAAACATAAACAAGATGAAGATGTTTCGTCAGTGTGGAGTAATTTTTTAGTCGATAAAGCGGGTAGCTCAGAACAATGTAAGCATTGTTTAGCTATTTTAAAGACCTTAGGAGGATCAACCAAAGGCCTACATAGTCATCTATCTTCAAAACATGCTGTGAAAGTAGATTCTGCTAAGGCATTTTCATCAACGGGCCAAAATAATGAAGGACCACCTTTGAAAAGCAAAATTACGTCAGTCGCCGACTATTTTGTGAAGTCTGATACTCTTGATGATGTTTTGGCCCGTATGACTGCGCTAGCTGGTTTTCCTTTTAGCGTATTTGTGACATCAAAAGATTTAAGATTGTTACTATTAGCAAAATGTTACTCAGACTTACCTAAATCTGCTTCAACAATCCGCAGGAAGTAGACTACAGTCGAAACATAAAAAACAAATGACAGCTGAACTATCTACATTAAAAAAGGAGGACAACGATGTAGTCTAAATTTTTATGAATGGACGTCTAGCTCTAAATTGGAATTTGGGACTTATTCGAATTAATAAATCGCTGACAGCCGAAGCTTTTGTTCATACACTAAAAAAGCGGCTTTTGGAGTTCCACATCTCATTAGATATCGATATAATAAAAGGTTGATTTTGATATATTTTATGGTCTTTTTGTTACCACTTTCTATTACCAATACAATCCCGGGACAATTCCGGGATCCCCAGATTAACTGTAGATAATCCCGAAATCCCGGGAATAGAAAAATCGACCGGGATCGAATCCTCTAGTTCCGTACCACCTTCAAGATTCTAATATTCCAGTTTCAGACAGCAGGGAATAACCATTTTCTTATATTTAATATTATTTAAAGGAACCGTTTTAAATTTATAACAAATATAGACTTTCATTTTCCACATAAAGACTTTTTATTTTATCTGCTTCAGGATTCGCTTGATTTTTATAAGAATAGATATGTATTTAATTTTCTAATTTGGCCCCAAAAATTAACATTAGAGTTTTATTTCACTAATAAACTTTCTGGGAAGCCTTTTATAATCTCCGGTCTGAATTTTGAGGCTCTGTAGATTGGAAGATAAAGGGCAAAATAGGTCAAGTTTTAAATTAAAATTATTAAATCTGTTATTCCAATTATTTAAAATTACGAATAAAATATATTTTTCAAAATTTAAATAGTGTAGTTTTTAAAGTGGGAACTAAGTCGATGTTTAATATTTTTGTTAATATCTTTTAAACAAATGATTTAAAAATATAATATATTTGTAATTCACATAATGAACCTTTTATTTGATATATTACATGATGCGTTTGAATTGAATCTTCATTTTCCATTTAATTGTATAATTTGTTCCTAAAATTACTATGGGGGTTTTCTAATAATTTTTCTTATAAATTTCAAGTGAGCCCCAGTACCTTTAATTATTTTCAAAATTTTAGGTACTATGGTTTTGGAAAAAAAGAGAGAAATGAAAATTTTTTATATCTTTATGTTAATACCTTGTAAACAATTAATTTTAAAAATATGAAAAATATATATTTGTATTCCTCATAATGAGCCCTTTCATTTGATGTATTGCATGATGCGTTAAAAAATATTTTTTTATTTTCCCTTTAATTCTATAATTTGGCCCCAATATTAATATTAGGGATTTCTTCGTATTTTTCCTGTAAACAAAAAAAAATAGGTAATTTTTTAAAATATTTTTGTTAATATATTTTAGAATATATATTTGTATTCGTCATAATGAGCCTTGTGATTTGATATATTACATGATCCGTTAGAAACGAGTTTAATTTTTTATTTTTCATTTAATTCTGTCATCTGCCCCCCAAAATCAATATTAGGGGGTTTCTCCTTATTTTTCAGTAAAGTTCATGTGATGGGCTACACCTCCATTTGTTTCAAAATTTCCAGCTTATGGTTTCGGAGATAAGGGGGGGGAGGGGATGGTTAAATTTTTTTTATATTTTTGTTAATATCTTTTAATTAATTTGTTTTAAAAATATGAAAAAAAATATATTCGTTTTCGTCATAATGAGCCCTTTCCTTTGATATATATATATATATATATATATATATATATATATATATATATATATATATATATATATAGTATTGTATGCTGTTTTCTTCGACCTTATTTATATTATATAAATTAGTTGAGTGTATATTTTCTTGATTTGAGGTCGTTAAAAATGAAAGGAATGTATTCATATCATGTGTTTTAATGATAACGTTTCGGCCATGTTTTTGGCCTTTTTCAAATCTATTCTAAAATTGTTAAAATTATTTGTACATTTAAGAATTTATAAGATTATAATTTTGACTTACCTACAGCGTTAGTATTTGTAGAATCACATTTTTTTTATTAAGTTAATCATTTTACTACTTGACACAAACTAAAAACTAACATTGTGTGTCCTTTCGGAGACAACGATATATACTAATCCCAAACTGACCTGTTTGTTCTTTTAATAGATTTGAGGGATGATTTCCGGAGTATACTGAATGGTTATTTGTAAAAGTTCAGTATACTCCGGAAATCATCCCTCAAATCTATTAAAAGAACAAACAGGTCAGTTTGGGATTAGTATATATCGTTGTCTCCGAAAGGACACACAATGTTAGTTTTTAGTTTGTGTCAAGTAGTAAAATGATTAACTTAATAAAAAAAATGTGATTCTACAAATACTAACGCTGTAGGTAAGTCAAAATTATAATCTTATAAATTCTTAAATGTACAAATAATTTTAACAATTTTAGAATAGATTTGAAAAAGGCCAAAAACATGGCCGAAACGTTATCATTAAAACACATGATATGAATACAATCCTTTCATTTTTAACGACCTCAAATCAAGAAAATATACACTCAACTAATTTATATATATATATATATATATATATATATATATATATAACATGATAGGTTAGAAACAATTTTAATTTTATATTTTCCATTGAATTCTGTGATTTGCCCCCCAAAATTAAAAGTAGAGGTTTCTCCTTATTTTTCTAGTAAACTTAAGGTCAGACCCTATACTTCTAATTTTTTTTCAAAACTTTACCATTTATAGTTTCGGAGATAAGGGGGGAGGGGAATGGGTAAATTTTGGTATATTTTCGTTAATATCTTTTTAACAATTTTTTTTTAATTATGAAAAAAATATTTTTGTGTTCCTCACAATGGGACCTTTTATTTGATGTATTATATAATGCGTTTGAAAAAAATATATTTTTAAATTTTCATTTAATTCTATAATTTGCCCCCCAAAATTAATATTAATGGTTTCTCCTTATTTTTCCTGTAAAGTTCGGGAAACGTTCTATATTTCCTATTTTAGGCTCAGTAGTTTCGGAAATCAGGAGGGAACGGTCGATTTTTTTAGTTTTTCCCCCAAGAAGTACCCCTAAAATCAAAATTTCTTCTTTTACTATATGTACTCCTGATTAGGTCACCAAACTATACATTACTACCAAATTTCAACCTATTCCGTCCAGTAGTTTACGAGAAAATTGCTGTGATGTGACAAAAGCAGAAATCCGGTGTCATATTATAAGGGTATCCGTATATAGTATACATGGAACCCTAAAAAAGGTCTCATGAGAAATCACAAATAAGTTGCAACAAAAATACCTAAACGAAGGACTAATATAACAACCATATCAATAAAAATGGAATAATCAAACATCAGTGCAAGAAAAAAGGAAAAATCTGATATCCGAGACAACGTGCTCCAAGTCTTGTTACCTTACATCATAGACACCACCGACAAAACAAGCAAAATCCTACTAAAACACAACAATCAGACAAAAAAAATGTGGAGCAAAACATTTCTATTGAAAATTTTGAAAAAGAGGTTCGGGAACTAAAGAGCTGATCGTAGATTAGAATTATGTGAAATGGTTGCGAAAAGATGCCAAGGGAATCCGATGTTCCCAAAAAATAATCTTTTTTTTTTGGATGAGGCAACGTTTGCCCCACATGGAGTGGTTAGCAAGAAAAATGAGGAAGGTCACACTCAGTATCCTATTAAAGTGAAGGACAGGCATAATAAATAACAATAACTGGGCCATACTTTTTTGAGAGTCTTAACTGGGCCGAGTTACTTCGATTTTTTTCAAAACGTTTTAATACTGGAATTAAGACGACTTTTTCTGATACTGTTTCGCAGAAATTAACAGCATATGGCTATAACAAGTTGAATATACACTACATCAAGTTTTTCCGCATCGATGGATCGGTAGACATGGCGAAATTGAATACATGTGACTTCAATGTATTAGTTTTTGTGGATAAAAAAATCTACATGAATAAACGAACTAATATTGATGATTTGAAACACCGAATAATGCAAGAAATTAATCAAATCAGCGCAGAGATGTTAAAAAACGTTGTCGAAGGATTTCACACCCTCTATTTTATTGTCAAGACATGAACGGTACCTAGTTTGAAGATATGACTTAGACTATTATTATTGAAATATTGTTTGTTGCGCCCCCGCAACTTTGTTTAATGTCATTTATGTTGATGTTACTGTGTTACGATTTCGTGAGGTACCTACCTACTTAATTTCCGTCGTAACAATTTACCGCAAATTGATTCTCCTACGGGAGCGCTATAATTGTGTCTTTTGGGGTTTACGAAAGCGCTATTTTCTTTGTTCATTCGAGGAACATTGTTCGTCGCCATGTTTCTGTGTGTAACGTGTACCGTCCAGATTTTAGTGTGAGGACATTAAGAAGCCCTGCAACCATCGAGACTAGTCTCAGAAGACAAGAGAACCAAGAAAACACCACCCTCAGGGCTTCCATAAAAAGGTTAGCTATTAGGTTTTTAGGCGACGTTAGATTGTTTATATTTCGACTCATCTGCTGAAGGTCCTTCGTTCATTACAAATTGCTTCAACCAGCATTGATACTAAAACTGCAACATCTAAATCACACAACCTATATGAAGTGTTCCATTGTTAATTATTTACAAACTTTATTTCTTTTTACGGAGTCTTTTTTTTTCAAATTCAATCAAAAAATCGTACTTGGCTGCATAGAGAGTTGAAAACCCTGTTAAACGTGGTACTGCCTACAAACCTTTTTCAATATTTTTTTTGTGTTAGTTAGAAGCCCTAGGGGTTCGAAGTGTAGTTTCATATATAAAAATTGAGCTGTTTCAGCATTTCTCATTTACATTTATAATTAAGTAGAAAATGAATTTATTTGATTCTCACAGTATATACTCATAATGATATCCTTGCATAACTTTTAACGTTACGAATAAAATTCATCAAATTTGTATACACAGTGTTTAAGGGAACTCAATGTTATTCTCCTCAATGAAGTGCCGCACTAATTAATGGAATATATTCCTAATATATCCGACGTACTGACGTATACAAAGCAAATTCATTCCGTCTGCTTTTGCCGTAAAGCTTTATTGAATTTCTCTTGATAAGTGCCTTGTAACGATACCTTCATCGCTCTATTTGGCTTACGGAAGGTTTCGTTCTGTATCGCAGATGTATAAAGCGCATCGAAACCAACTTAAGTGCATCTAGTGTGATGTTCAGCCCATTATGGTTCGACAAGGGTACTTATTTATGCGTATGTGCCTTCAACTATCTGAGTTAACATAACAACAAGACGTGCATCACATCGCAGCTATGAATAAATTAAAACGATTATAACGATTAAAACTGTCAGAATGATTCCTCTGGCAATGCCAGATATTCACTTAGTATGTCTGGTGCGTATTGTTTGTACTTGTGTAAGTGCATCGCCGTATGAATATCAAAGAGAACGTGAATTAGAATTATCTGATGTGTGACTCGAACAAAAGGTATGCGCGCGGTTTTGTTTTTGAGGTTGATTTTTTGTTGTCTCGAGAAAATGTGCGGAGTTGAAACTTGCACAAGTTGCTGTACGTCTTAGCGTGTTGTTATAGGTAGCATTGTTTCATTGTAAAAAGTGAAAGTTATCATTAATTCATTAAGGCAAAATATATTGTTCGGTTGATTGCAACGCAACATGAAATGCTGAATAATAATGAATATACTCATAAATTCGTTAAAGCCAGAACATAATTTTTATCGTTCTGGTATTCTTAGGAGATTAAAGCTACCTTAATAAAAAAAGTTTACATAGCATTCGTAAAGTATCGGATAAACTAGATAAAAATAAGAATGGGAGTTTAAAGAAAAAAACACTCATATCCATCGATATTTATTTCAGATTTTCTTGTGAGACTAAAACAAATGCGGTGGCCAGGGTGGGTGTCGCGGTCCCACACAATGTTTGAGAAAATTGAATAAAAACTAACTTAAATTCTTAAGATACTTAAAACTACTAAAAACAGAAGCTGAAAGAGGTTGAAATAAATTACAATTGAGAATTGTCTGCATTAAGAATTGAATTATATTCTGATTTATTATTTAATAAATGTCCAACAGTTGGCTAACACAAGTTCATAATAGTTGTAAGTGCAAATAAGTCAATACTATATAATAGTAATACCACTATTTAAAACTTTTGAATGACATTATTTTTTTATAAAAATCAAACAAACATTCCGTACTAAGTTTCTAGATTTTTCAATCCTAGAACGCAAGACAATATATTGTTTCTAGTCGAGAACCTTCATCAGTTGCGCTGCTCTGAGCTGTTTGAACTCTCGAATGTATGTAGTACATATAACTAGATGTCGCACTTCACTTCAAAGTGTTTTTAGTTAATTAGATTCTGCTACTAAACATAAAACTTTTCATATGGTAGAACGGTAGACACAATTGTTTTTAAGCAATGATGTTGTTCAACGTTTTTTATAATTAATTGGAAGTGTAATTAAAGAGGGTACCCAATTGATTTAATAGATTAATTGAAGAGTTTATAGCAATTAATTTTCTACTTTAAGACGTTTTAGGGTTTTACTTAATATGATAAATATTTTTATAACAGTACTTTATAAATGTATTATTTTAAAATAAGTACTCTATTTCGTGTGCAACAACATGATAATAAGCCCATGAAGAGGACATCACTTAGATGCTCGGAACGTTGGGCAAAAAAAATCAAGAGTTCTGTGTGAGGTTTTATCAAGTACCATTATTTAAAAATTAGGTAGGTACAACAGGCATTCATATTGCAAGTTAATTGATTAAATAAATTTTTAAAACTGTTTATTTTCAGGTATCTCAATTTTAATTGCAGAGAAAGTTTGAAGTTGGTTCGTAATTTAAGTTTATGTGAATTTCTGATCTGATAATCGCTAATAGGAATAATAGTTTACGTTTGTATTATTTAGAACGTTTGAAAATTAAAATGAAAATAACCCTGGCTACACCACTGGACCGCCTCTTATGGATGAGGAACCCTACACCGCTAGATCTTCCAGTTGGTGTTCCTAGGTGGTACAGGAGGTTGCCTGATTGAAATGTTATTAGTTCTTCGTTTCTTCTCCTGACTTATGCCAATGACAGCCATTTAGTTTTTGCTGCCTCTTGTTCTAATTCTACAATTCTAGCTTGGTTGGATAGTGTTCGGCAGTTGTATGTTGCTAAATCTAGTGTTGTCGAATTTTTGCCTTCCCCAGAATCCTTGAGGCAGACCGGTTTCCCGGTGTGGGATTGCATATCCAACTGGGGTAAAATTCCGTTTGTTTAGTGATTCGACATGTTTGAGGTTGTAAGGAGTACCTTATCACGGTGCCTCAGTGCGGGTTGGTAAGGAGCAATGGACCTCTTTCTCATGTACTTTGCCAGTTACCAGAGACGACCTTACCCCCGAGATGAGGTCACATATTACTTAAGTCAGCGAAATTATTTTAAATGCCAACCCGATTTATTATTACAAAATTAGAAGGGGCACATCTCTTAGATAGATAAGGAAATTAGCAGTATGGAAACAAGAGGATATTAATGATATTAAGCAAAATCATGCAGATAAACGGTTCGTTTGACATTTTTATATTTTTTAATCATGAAGCCACTGAAAATTTTTTCTACTTAAATTATTTTCGCTATATGATTTCCTTTTCGAAACAAAAAGTAAAAATCAGATTAATACATGGAAAACAACAAATATGGAATAAGTTAAAGAGATTCTGATCTATTGAGAAAATAAATAAATTTAAAATAATTGCATGTAAGTTTAGATATTTTTGAAATTCAAATTAGCTTTTCAATTGTGCAAAAATAACTTTCGCAAATGGTTGACCATCATGCTCGGAGTTTATGGTGAAGTGAAGCAAAATGCACACGGCGCAGTAGGAATATACTGTCGAAAATTTTCTCAACGAATCAACCTCTCCCTTAGGAGAATCAAATTGTGGTAAATTGTTACGATGGAAGTTAAGTACCTCACGAAATCGTGACTCAGTAACATCAACATAAATGACATTAAATAAAGTTGCGGGGGCGCAACAAACAATATTTCAAAAATAATAGTCTAAGTCATATCTTCAAACTAGGTACCGTTCATGTCTTGACAATAAAATAGACGGTTTGAAAATGTTCGACAACGTTTTTCAACATCTCTGCGCTGATTTGATTAATTTCCTGCATTATTCCGTGTTTCAAATCATCAATATTAGTTCGTTTATTCTTGTAGATTTTTTCTTTTAAATAGCTCCACAAAAACTAATATGTTGAAGTCACATGCATTCAATTTCGCCACGTCTACCGATCCATGGATGGAAAAACTTGATGTAGTGTATATCCAACTTGTTAAAACCATATGCTGTTAATGTAAAATATCGTTCATTGTATTCAAATCATAGTAACCATCAGAGTAGTGGAGTCCATGCAGCCGTTCTCCCAAATATCGTACTTGCCTTTTGTCTGCTCTTGATAGATAGTTAAACGGTTTGGGTGGTTTAAACAAAAACACACCAGTGCGTTTACTTGTCTTGATAACCAATTCCTTGGGAACAAATCTTCCCTCTATTTCGAAGCCTTGAATGCCGACAATGGCACTTTCCATGGTGAACCGTTGAAAAGCTCAACCGAAACTGATTTTCTAAACAGGTGGGTAATTTAATATAAACTTCGAACAATTTCGCTAAGTGGGAGAAATTCCGTTAGGCAATCGTGGATAATTATGCAAAAGGCTCGGGTCTTATCGGGCTTTCAATGTCCAGGCGAATATCTACAGTTGAGGATTTCATGGTGCCCTCACGTCGGGAGCAATCGATGACGAATAGGGTGTGCGTCGTGAATACAGCATAATCCAGTAGGGGGTGTTTGCCACCACCAAAGCTGGGATAAAAGTCCGTATATCTTTTGTACGCCTCACCGTACTCACTCTTTGAAAAATCTAAATCAAATAATCCATAGGCCAAAATTCACTGTTTAAATTTAGAGGAATATTGGAAATGTGAATATTATCAAATTCCGTGGGATCTTCTTTGATGTTGCTGTGGCGATCCGTTTCGAAGGCTAAGATAACGTAACGAGGGCCCCAACTACCAACAGCTCGGCAGCAGCTCCCGACGAGAACTCGATGACTGGTTACCTATATGTCCACTTCTGCTCCAGAAACCGCTTTGCTTATCTACTGCAAGACAACAAACACACTTTCGCCATTTATCATAAACCATCACACTCTGACCTTACCATCCACAAAAGTTCACACCACCCCATACAACATAAACTTGCTGCATATCACTGTATGTTACACAGACTCGTGACAATACCACTCAACAAAACCGACTTTGATAATGAACTTGAAAGAATCAAACGTATGGCTGTCAACAATGGATACACCACTCAACTTACTAAATAGAAAATTAAAGAATATTGTTATGAAAGAAATATATCCCACTGACCCCAATCATATACCTAAAGTATGCTATACTCTGACATTCAATGGAACCCCTCACAAAAAATCTCCCAATTTCTACAAAACAGGAACATTCATACAGCCTTCTTAACTAACAACAATTAATCTAGACATATAAAAAATAATAAAGATAAAGACTGCCAAAAATTCTAACTCGGGTGTCTATAGGTTGAAGTGTGGGAGTTGTCCCAACTTCTATATTGGTCACACTGGAACATCAATTGAAGATGGCGCGAACATAATAAAGCTTTGGAAAATCTACAACACCATAAATCTACATTTGCGGACTACTTATTAAAAGAAAACCATATACCTCAAAATACATTTTACATAAATTTTACATCTACAAAACAAAAGTAAAAAATTATATCTTCTTGAATCCCTGGAAATCAACAAAAATAAAAATTCTCTTAAATGATCAAACTGATACTATTCCGTCTCCCTTACTTAATCTCAAAATCCATTTCTAAATAATATTATATTATATTCCCCACAATTAAGACGGTACCTTTAATTACTTTGTTAGAAATATAATTTTAGCATTCATTGTATTTACAATTTCTGAAGAAGCCAAACAGATGTCAAATAAAAATAAATAAATAGTGAAAATTTAACTAAGTGTTTTTTGGTTTTTTAAGTAATCTTAAAAGCAAATTAATTAAATCTCAAGAACAGACTTCAGAAAGACACAAAACTAACTATAAAGCAGAAAATAATATTTGCTTATTATTCTTTATTTGTTATTGACCTCACCTACAATCTAATAAATTTCTTTTATTTTAACAGCAATGTATTTTAAAAATGTTATCAATAATTGATAAATGAATACCGTGATTGTGTTTTAATTAAAAGTGTTCATGTAAAACTTAAATCAGATATGTGCTTAGAATTTATAATGATATAATGTTATAAAATTACAAATAATTTAAATTCTTATAACAAAGGGGTCGCAGGCTTGTGGATGATGTTTACGTCAATTTTAAATCTTAATATCTCCAACGTTCGAAGTATATAATAGTGTGGAACAGAGAACACTGCTATTGACAATGTTGAAACACGAGACATAAAAAATGCGAGGATCGTAAAATCGTATACTCTTTCATTTCGTGTAAGGTTTTCCTACATATTTATGAGTACATACATGGTCTTAGATTATTTTCACGAGACCTATAATAATGATCATAAAATTATTCTCATCATCTCGTACTTAACGATCATGCCCACATATCGATAACTCCATATAGCTATAACTATTTGAGTTCCAACCCACTAACAAACATTGGCAATCCGTTGTTGGGTTGTTGTATGCGACATTCGATCTGGTATTCTCGCAAGGGGGGCCGCTCGGTGCAAAGGGGGACCGGCAATCAGCCCACGGGCCCTTTGTTCGTTCTCTTGATGGTAGATTCTTGACAAGTGGGCATCTGGACGACCTTGGTCAAAAACTCAACATTAACAACGACCATAGACCGGCGCGGCTCGACGCGAGATCACTTTAATTCATCGGTCGCTTGACCACAGCAACGACCGAGAAATGCTGCTCAACATGCTAAATTCAATGAAGGATCCATCAAGTCGGCGAGCGTTTGTACAAACAAGCCGTAAATTTATCAATTTAAAGCTGATACAATTTTCCGATTATATTAATAATAGCTGGACCGCCCCGACTTCGCACCTGTAGACAAATTAAATCGCTGTAAAGGTTGTTAACAAAAGAATATATAAAACAATAGAACACACACTGCAACTACTGAATATTTAATGGGGAGTAGACTGAAATGGATTTTTAAAGAAAATGTTAATTATTTGCAATTTTTTATAAAATATAAATAGAATTGAAATCTAATTTGAAATGTGACTAAATAGTCAGCTTCAATTTATTTGAGCCTAATTAGAGTTTTTTTAAACTGGAATGAATATGGATCTGATCAAATGGCAAACAACTGGAAAACTTGATGTTCAGTAGCTGTATTAAGCTCTCTAATTAACAAAAGAATAAATAAAAATGAAAACAGTACAAACATTCTGCACGGTCAATAATTCTTTTCTGATATATTTTGAGATTTAAATTTAGAGAATGGTGTAAAAAGATATGTTTCTGATTTTCTGAATAACGATATCATTTATTGATACTTCTAGCATCATTTCTGTTTAAATGTTATGTAATTAAGTAGACCGTAAATTTAAAGTTAGTTGTTGCTTCAAGTTGTGAATGATTGGAAAAGTTAAAACCTGTATTGTATAGAATATTGCCAGCGTATAGGTGTATAAATATGTAAAGGTATAATTGACAATTATATGAATACAAATTAGGCTCATTTACCAGAAAGGTAAAAGGGTGTAGTACTCTGTGTAGTTCCTATTAAGTGGTTCCGTCCAGATAAATGTGCACATGCTTGTTAAGAAAAATTGAACTGTTCGGCACGAGAGTCGATGCGAAAGTCTCCATCGATTCATTCAACGACGAAATATGTAGTCTTTTCCAACAAATACATATAGTAAAGGAAAAGAATGAAAATAAAAGGAATTAAGGATATCAGCACCCAAACCCAGTAAATAAACAATGCTCTTGAGTATCCAACTTATATAACTCGCAAAAAAACTAAATAAATATTCGTTAAATAAAAACTGAAGACGAAACATTTATAATAATAAATAATTTAGTGCCAAATTTGTGCTAATATGAAAAATTCAAGGCTCTGAATGGATCGATGGATGGATGTATATTAAGCTAGCATTATTTAGTGCTAGCTTAATAAAGCTGTAGTACTAGGCTGATTTTTTTTTCGGCTCTATATATTTTTTTTGGTTCCATCAAGAAATTTTGTTGGAAAGACCCAAAATAATTTTCCTAAATTGAAAATACACAAAATCTCTGATTTTTTATTTTGAAATTTCTATAGCTCAGAGGCATTTCATGGCATTTCAGAAAAGTTAAAATATATTAATCTAAAATGAAGAACTTAACTCTCTAGATGAAAATTCAAAAACATAATGTGACCAGTTGAATATAGACCATCATTAAGTTCCAATAATTTAGTGCTAAATTAGTGCTGCCTATACAAAAGAAGACATTTTACAATTTTTTAATCTAAAATATAGTAATTACTGCTACCATGCTAGCTGGAGCAGACAAGGGTTCTGACAAATGGCCTTCTGTACTAGTAAAGGTTCAATCGTAGGGATGATAATTTAGTGCCCATTTAATACTGCGTTTATAGTTGAATTCTTTATTTTTGACGTTATTTCCAGAGTGTTAAATTTAATACTGGCACAAATATAGCACTAAATTATCGTCCCTACGATAGAGCGTTTATTAGTAACAAAGTCCAGATTCCGAAACGCTAGTCAGGTATGGTAGCAGTATTTAGTATAATATAGATAAAAAAAAATTATACTTTTATTCTGCTGTATAGGCAGCCCTAAATGTGCATTAAATTATTAAAATTTAATAAAGTATTGTTTCTCTTTTTTTCTGATAGATATATATTTTTCATTTTGGGACCAAACTAGCAATAATAGTAATTTTGCTCATTTTACCATGCTGCTTTATAGATGTCTGTCATTTACGTTGTAAAAAAATATATGCAATCACATTTGGGTTTTCCTTAATAGAATAGAGTTTAAAAAATTGAAATCAATTAAACTGAATGATACTCTTAATAATTGTTTATCCCAGTACACACATAAAATGAAAGGTTTCCAACGAATTGCTTTTTTAAAAGCAGTTCAGTAATTCATTTCTTGCATTCTGTCTTACCAGTTGGTCCACTTGGGATGTGCGACATAGCTCTCTAAATTATTTAAATTCGAATTCTACAAATCATTTTGACGATGACAAATATTCCAGTATTAGTTATCAGAAAGTTACAAATTAAAAAAAAATCCAATTTTGAGCAGTTTTTCCAAGCTCACTCGGCAAAAAATTATCCAATCAGGATGTATAAACACTCATTAAGATTGATTTCCTGTAGACGGCATTACGATTCCTTCATTACTTTTCATTATATAAGCAAAAAACGGCTTAAGCAAATTAGGTGATTTAAACGGCATTGTATTAAGGAATATTACAGAAAGACAACATATAATTTTCTATAACTCGAGATTTACGGTTTTCCAGAAAATCACAAAAAATCGTAATTAAGGGACTAAATAGTTTAAATTGTATTCTACAAAGAGATGTTCCAGCTTGATTCCGTATAAATATCTATATCATAAAATATACCGTTTTTCCGAAAATCGTAAAAATATTTGCAAAAACACGGTAAACATCAATGTAAATGTCAAATTTTCATCACAAATATCTAGCTTAAATGTCCAGATATGCCATGAACGTACATCGTACAGGGTGTTTATAAGGGTTTTCATTGCAGTTGCGTGAAATCGCACAAACTGTATCGAAAAGAATTTTTTTTAGGTGAGCGATGTTTTCTATATGGTACTCGGTGGTAGGTGTATGCATGCATCGAAATTCAAGTAGCAAATAATGTGGGCAGTAGAAATATTGGGCCAAGTTAAATTACAGTTAGACAGGTGGGTTCAAAAAATCTTACAAATAAATGTGATATTGGGTGGTACATAAGCAGGTTCATATATAGGATGCTTGAAATATAAGGTCAAATAGAACTAAAGTTATTCCGAGTGGTTCAAAAAATGTTGTATTGGGTGGCACATAAGTAGTTGCGTATATAAGGTGGTTGAAATAAGAGTGAAGTAAAACTATAGTTATACAGAGTTATGGTCACACATGGTGGTTAAATAAATGTTGTATAGTGTGGAACATAAGTAGTTGTTTATACTTGGCATATTGGAGTGAAATATTCAGGGTGATTTAAACAACAGAAAAGAGAAACAGTCAATAGGGTGGAGAGGATTAATACTTATACAGGGGATTGCAACATCGTGTAGAGTTGAATTATAATTGTACAGGGTGATTTAGAAAATGATAACAAATAATTTAATTGGGTGACCAATACAGGGTGGTTGCAATATAGGGTGAGTTAGAGTTACACTTATCGAAAGTGGGTCAAATATTAAAACAAATAAAAAGGTTAAATATGTGGATAATATAAAAAATATATTAATTAGAGAGAGATGAAGAGACCAGAAAACGCTAAAATTATCAATAGAATTGTACCTTAAATCAGATAAAAAAATATGTCAAAAATAGTTATTGATTGCACACGGTTTCTATTTTATTTTAAACCAGCTGAAGTCGGTTGATTTTTAAATATAAATTATTAATATTTAAATAGTTTACTTCTACGAGTTTGCTGTTAAAATCTTAGCAATAATTATCTATAAGCTGTTACTGACGTGATGGTATAAGCGAATTGCTGTTGAATTTTATGTCCGAAAAAAAGTTATATTTTGCTCTATAAACTGGTGTATATGAGGAAAACAAAAAAGAGTTAGCAGTATTATAGTTTCAAATACTTCATAACCAACCACTATCTATGATAGCCTAAATGGACGACTTCTTATTTTGGAGGTACTAATCAGCCTATAATTTTGAAAAAAAGTAGGATACAGGGTCTTATTCGAAGTGTACAGCAAAATGAAGCGCGAATCGTAATGTTAATTTTGGAAGACAAATTTGAAACTAAAACACAAAAAAATCAAGCTCATTATGTACCACATGAAAGGCTCTTTATGAAAAATACAACTGTATCTGTATAATATTTGTGACAGATGAAAATGATCATTATGAGAAATGCGACTGTATGAGTTAATAAATTTAAACCGGAAAGTTTAAGATGATATTAAGGTAGATAAAACAAAATCGATCTGTTCAGTTTGGAGGATAAACTTGAAAAGTAGGAAATATTTATTATATTTACATCTATTATCAGAAATCTTGAATGAGAAGCGGAACCGTTAGTATATGGGTTCAAATTATTTTAGCAATTGTTTTCTCTAAAATGTTGGATTTACTTTCTAATCCCTCTAGCTGGCGGGTTTAAGGACTTGATTTACTTTAAATGCTTGTTATACTAACCTAAACCCGTTCCTTCCCCTTAAATTGATTTCCGCATGCCTAAGGAATGAATTAAATGCTGTCTCCCTTTAGGTTTCTTTCCTGTTATTTAAAAAATATATATCGTCTCACTTGAAGTCTATTTTTGTTTTCTCATACAGTTTAGTATTATACAAATTTTTATATATTTTGAACCGTTTATTTTTGTAGAATTAAAGTCATTTGCATGTAGTGCCATAACTTGTACTGTATATTTGCTGATCTAAAAGATAAAATTTGAACTTTAATCAACAATTAAACGCACCTCATAGCAACAGTTTAAAAATAAAAAATTTTTGAAACTAACAGATTTGTAGCTGCAAAAACTAATGGTTTGATAATAAGTATTCTAGCAGATTCATCAAAAAATGTATAAGTTATTAATTCTATAATGCTGAAATAAATATACTGCAAATTAATTCTTTGTAAAAAATCAAAACTTTCAGAGTTTTTTTTTTAATTTCCCAAACATTTAGCTGGTCGGGCAAATATGCTTCGTACGTCCGAATGTCATTAGATTCTTTTGACGAAAATGATGTTAAGATATAGTAGATATTAACTCGATATGTACTTTCTTTCTTATGTAATAGCAATTCCATGGCCAATATCGAACGTGACTCTTATGAAAAAAAAAAGAACTTTAACAGAACACGTACATATATGTGGGCAAAAACGGGACACTTATCTTATATATAAAAATAAATTTCTTCGAAACGTACAAAAAGTTCCAAAGTTTAATAAACGCCTAGTTTCAATTTACATATCCATCGTTTCAAGCAGTTTAGACGTGTCAACTTTAATTTGCAATGTTCATATATCAGAAAAAATTTTAAAAAATATTAACGAAATCTGATCTTTATTGACATAAATTTGATAAATAATTGACTATATGAATTTACAAAGCACCGTAATTTGTGCCGCAAAATACTAAACATGACAAGAGTGAAAAACGATGTCATAAAAATAAATTGTTACCAATTTTTCCTGACGTTAAATATAAAAATGCTTGTTTGTGCCTACTGATACACGATGCTGCAATTAGAATTTTGAGGTGGGTCGAGCTTTATTAAAAACATGCCAATAAAATTAACGAATTAGGTTGTCTAAATAAGTCAACAAACCAATTTCGCATCATTAAGGATAAAACCACTCCAATGTTTTCATAACACTTAAAAAATTATGGGTCAGATATATATTAACGTCATTATTACTTAAATATTTTTGACTACTGTGTCAATAATCTGAAAATGCTGTAACAATTACTGTATTATTACTGAAATTTTCAAAAATGTTAAGCAACATCATACAATGAGAAAATTGTGATAATAATCATGATTAAAACGAACAACATGGTTCATTCGAGGGTTGCAACTCTCTCTTTCCATGTAAATGCGTTTTAAAGCAGTTTTAGAATATTTTTTTACCAGTTAATTTACACTGCAACTTTTTAAAACTTAACTAAATTATGTATGTATGTATGATTTTAGGGTGAGATTGATCATAGAAAAAGCCATTTGTGGGAATTTTCGTTCCATTTAATTATTATTCTAAATGATCTTTTCGACACATTTAATGCCTATATTAAATTTTTCGGCACTCTAAAATCTTTTGCATGCAGAATGGAAACATCCACCACATCTTTACCTACCATGGACCATCAGATTTACCTTTTTCTCTTTCGCTGCTACATTTTTTTGTAACTTTTGAATCCTTTTTCTTTTAATTCTTGTTCAAGTGGAGTCGAGGTAACGATTTTAGATTGCTGTTTCTTTCTATTTCAACTTCTTAACATTTTTGGTAAAGGCCTTGTTTTTCATCTGTATGAAGTTAGATTCTACTAGGTGTTTCGTTATCATCCCATCGGAAAGGAAGAACTTCCTGGCCGCATGTGCAATTGCATATCAAACCATATACAAACTTTGAATCAAGAACAAAATAGAGTGAAGCCAATCATTATATTGATGATTGACTCAACAAAGAGTTTCTACATACTTACCAATATCACAACATTAACAGACAAATTAATTAAATTAACGAATATATCAGTTATATGGACAACTGATTTATCCCTTAATCAATTGATGATTCTTTGCAGTCCAACAGCTGATGCAGATGTTTATTTCCATCAATAGCTAGTTTAATAATTTTAATTGATTAAAAGTTACCACACAAAAAAATATTTGAAAAAGAGGGGGGGACGGTCGATTAAATATCTGTATGGCGTTATATGGTATGGGGCGAGTAGTCAAAAAAAAAAAGGAAAACATGGTAGGTGATTTTGGATACCCGCGAAGTGGTAATCATTCTCAAAAAAAATCATCACAATATAAGCGGGAAGTTCAATACAAACTGATCATAGGCAAATTAGTGATGCTGCAATAAAATAAATATTTCATGGTTGAATTGTCAATAAATATGTTAAATGTTGTTTGAGATAAACAAATATTTTACGAATAAATATCTTTATTGTTAAGAGTAGGATGTAAACAGAACATTTTGTACCCTAACTCAAATCTTTATTTTTTTACTCAACGCCATTTCAGCAAAGCTCAGTTAAGAGTAGAAGTTGGTAACATAGTTATTACTCTTCTATGTTAACTAAACATACATTATCAGATTGGGGAGGAAATAATTTTCGTGTCTTATAAAGATTTCAATCCTAAGAGTTCATGCAAGATCTTGTTTACCTATGCCAGAATTGTCACCTACACTACTGCGATGTAGAGATAAACGGATTGTTTCTAGATTATCCTAGAACCCCTCCTAGTATAAATTTTCGAACTTCAATATCTTCAAATCGTGGTTTAGAATATTCATTTTTCTTGTTACAATACATCGTTAATGTCTTTAAAAGATGCATCATCTTTGCCGTTAGTTTTCACCATCTTTGTTTGCTGTAACATTTTTGACAGGCGTTTCACATGTATTTTTGCGTCTTATAGTACTTCATGCTGCTGCTACTAATAGGAAACCATTAAGATATAGTAGCTACAAAATTACTTTTTGAAAAAACAAACAGTTTCCATGGGCAGAATAATGGGAAAAATGCCAATTGACTTCTGATTTCACTGTCATTACTCCAAAGCATTCCTACAGAACAATGGTAAGATTTTGATAAATTAATTTCACTCCTCTATAGAATGTACAACAAGCAATCTTTAGGACAAGTTTACCCAGTTTAACCCAATACATACCTGGGAAACTGCAGCAATTTCTGAGTGAAATATGACTCTTAGCCTACCTAACCCAGCCTGCTTAGATATATAAGATAAATTTACAGGGTAGTTTGCTATAAAACATTCGAGACCAATTAGAGGCAACTTCTGCTTGAACCATTACCGGCAACTCGACGTTAATGAAGGGTGAAGAAGAACTAGAACTTGGATTAGGTGAAGCTAGCATAGGGCAGATATTGAAGTTAACTTGCTAGATTTTCGGTTGCCCACCTTGCATTGCCAAGAGGTATTATGTCTTCAGTTAGGGGTTTTGGCAAAAATGTTAGCAAGGCAGCAGATTAATAAAATTAGAGAGATGAAAATCGGCCTAACACAGATACAGATCACAATAAGGAACATTATTATACCAACAATTGCAGGCGGAATATGTTAAAATAATAGGCAAAATTTGAACAAATGTCTTATAGCTTCGCAATATTTCCCCATAAATGATTTTGGAAATTCTATACCTTCATAAGCGGAGGATTATTTTCCATAAAACAATTCAATTAGTTCAGCAACATTATAACCCAAAACACTTAATACTATTTCATGTAGAATTATCTACCTCATGCGACTCGAGTTCAGCTGCTTTAATGTGATATCCAAACATTATGGGATCCAGGAAGACATTATACCTTATAATCGACCATTCGAGATCCAACTAATAGTAAATTTAGAAGTAAACTTAACCACCAGAACCATTAATGAATGAAATAACTTGCTTGAAGGTAGATATCTGGGATAGTTTCCTTTTTATTAACATCTCACATTACCCATTTAAGTTTCTGGTGAATATTACAAAATTTCTGTTGATATTAAAATGGAGTTATTAAAATATAATTTGCATGCCCTATAATAACTTAAAAATGCTAACGCGGCAACAATGGGGTTAAAAAGATAACACTGTAATGTTAAATCTAGACATCTAGAGCTAATGTTTTAATGCATAAAATTGTTTGATTATACAATTTTTTTAATGAACATGTGCGTTTTGGTTATACAAGTTTGGGCAAATGCCTGGATCCATTTTAAGGTTGCGTTTATTTTTGTAATATTTATGTTAAGCGCACGGCACATGTCATTACATGTGCTTGCTTGTGGATCGTTTGGAAATCCGGTTCAACTGGGGATGAGTTTTGAAGCGAAAGATTCTTAACGGAGGCACACACTTACAAATACTGAGATAGATAACTGTGGTAGTGAAATGCAAAAAATGCATTGTTTTTAGCAACCTGACCCACACGTCGAATCTCTGACCTTGAAATACCTAAAAAACTGTGTGTAAGAAACAGGGACCAGGTTAAATATTAAGTCTCTTCATTTATAGAAAATCAATAAACTATAGTAAATAAACATATATAACATTCAATTCATATACAATGCCAACTTGTCGTTTGAATAAACGTTGCAATTTTCTGTCTGCGATATTTTAATATAGAGATTTGACATACGTTAAAAATGAGAACACCACAAAGAATGGCAACATTACTAAGTTAATGGATGGTAGAGACGAGGATGAAAAACTTACATAGGGATTAAAGCGAGAAAATATCCAGCTGAAAGCATTAAATTAAGATCAAGCAGTGACCAGATTAACGCTGGTATAGAAAGAGAGTATAATGTGAACTGCTAAATCTAAATTAAATTTATTTAAAGCCCCCAGTCTTATCTTTTTTTCAACCAATGATTGTAAAACATATAAATTTTCTCTCTTTTTAATAACTATTAGATTAAACTATACTATAACAGCTATTTTGAAAAATAGTCTGTAGATGCTTTGGTATTTAAGAAATATCTACTTAAATAATGTTGGAATAATTGAATCTGTTATATATAAAGTGTCCTCTACATTATCTCTATTATTTATTGATAGAATATTAAATACGTGAAGTAGGTTTGAATTACTACAATCCAACAAATGTAATATTTTAATTAAAAATTAATATATACGTCATATGTCTATTTGCCGTTTTTAAATTAAGAATTAAATTTCACATTAGGATTAATACTTGATTCGCAACAAAATAGTGAAAATTATTTTATTTCTGCTCAAATTTCTAAACATTACTAAGAATGACACAAAGAAAGAGAAACACAGACAGGGAGATAACGAGAGACGTGAAGTATATTTCGCAAGAAGCTTTCGATTCCATCGTTCAGTCTCAGGTGAAGGCCGCTCTTTTATTTATTAACTTCCAAAATGGAGAAGGTTATCAGTTCGTTGACAACTTTTTTTATGTGTGACCAGCGATTATTCAAAACCTGTTTGGACAATTTTGATGATTTAAACTGTATTATATTAAGGAACATTACTGAAAGGTACCATATAACATGAGATTTAGGGTTTTCCAGAAAGTGAGAAAAAAAAGTAAAGAAGGGACTACATTTCAGTGAATTTCAATGAACCTTCAATGTTTTAAATATTATAAATTGTATTCTACAAAGATAGCTTGAGTATATTTTTCTATAACGTAAAACATACCATTTTTCTGAAAATCGGAAAAATATGTGCAAAAGCTGAAAACATAAATGTAAACGTAAAATTTCCATCATAGATATCTAGTTTAAATGTCAAGATATGTCATGAAAGTATATCGTATAGGGTGTTTGTAATGGTTTTCATTTCGATTCATTTGAAGTCAGTTTCTTTTAGAGGCGAAGTTAAGTTAGGGTGCTTATAGTCGCGTGAAATGCCAGAAAATATTCCATTAGTTTATCGAAACTATATGGTGTGTGCGTGCGTGTATGTTGCATACACAGAATGGTTGAAATCTAAGGTAGAAGAGAATTAGTTATACAGGGTGGTTAAAAAAATATTGTATAGGGTGGCACATAAGGAGTTGCGTATACAAAGTGGTTGAAATAAGAGTGGAGCAGTGGATATTTGCGTTATAGGACGGAGTAATAGTACAGTTAAAGAGAAGGCTTCCAAAAATGTTAGAAGCAGTTGAATATACAGGTTAAAAAGCTGTAAGTGTGGAATATAAGTAGTTGCTTATACAAGGTGTTTAAAGTAAGGGTGGAGTAAAATTATTGATATTTTATTGTTATTCAGGGTGTATGAAAAATTTGTTGTATACGCACGTAGGATGTTTGAATTATAGAACAGGATATAATATAATTATAGACGCGGGTTCAACAATTTTTAGAAGCAGTTGCATATACCGGGTGGTTAAACTAAATAGTAGAGTAAAATTATAGTCATGAAATGTGGTTCAAAAATGAGAATTTTGTTATATATGAGCAGTTGCATAACTGGAATACTAGACATATGGGACGAAGTAAAATCATACGTATACAGGAATAATTTAAACAGTAGAAAAATAGAAACAGTCAATAATGTGGAAAGGATTTATTCATAACTTACCAATCTCTCAATTGATACTTTTAAAAACTACAACCAATTTAGAATCTGCACGATGGAATTACACTTTATAATCCCAGAATATTGCTTATTAAGCGTCTCGTGCTTAAACTGAATATATACTGCGTTCCAAGTCGATACAGATCATAAATCTCTTCTAAACAATAACCGCTTGGAACTTATTAAAGTAGGAATGCTTCTCTTCGCAGGATAGATAATTTTAGATCGTCCAATTTATTTTATTTCACCATAAACGATCCACATCATGCCTCTTTTAGCGATGTATTAATGTATATTTAAATGGTATCCAACAAGTTTCCATTTATTTGATCATTATAAATCACGTAATAGTCATTAAATTTGATTATCGAATCCGAGGCATCTGCACGAGAAGGACGGGATAAAAGTCAGCATTAAATAAAATAATGCGTTATAATTCCTTTAATATACACGGAAATATCGAATTGAGCGCAGGAGGGGTAATGATTTGAAACTTGTTTATAGCCTTCACAGGAAGAATAAATTACTAAGAGAATTCAATTTGTAGAATAGCTTTATAACATGAACCTCAAAACTCCTTCCTATACGGGAAGTACCATATTAGTTCAGATCATTATCACTCTTAGTAAAAGGAATATATTTTATAAAAAAATATATTATAGAAAAAGATGTGTTAATAAGTATTTTGCATAGTGGTGTATAAATTACATTACATAATGCTTATTTAATTTTGACTTAATAAATTCTTCTGTTATTTTCTGTGACAATAAACTCATTTTTGTTTCATATAATTTAACCCTACCAAGCCGAAATAAAGACAAAGGATAAATAAAAATCGTGACATCAGAAAATTTATAAAAAAAATACCAAACAAAGGCAAGGAATTGGTATTGTCTAAGAAAAGTTCCTTTTCACGCAAGATACATTTAAAAAAAGAATGCATGGATATTTGAAGAAAAACATATACGAGAAAGAAAAAGTTTAACAAACAGTAAAATTTTTAAACAAATTTGGAAAATTAGATACAAGGAAGTTGGTAATAAGTAAACGTAAAAGGTAAATAAATACTTTCAGTAGAGAGAACCCCTGGGAAATCCAGAGGCAGATAAACAACGGCCAATATGAACAAAATATATTTTGTGTAAATAATTTTGATGATAAGGATGGAAAGCGTGCCTTACCAGTCGTAACATAAATATTCAAGGTAACTTTTACACTATCTCGAATAGTAGGTGACCCGTTCTGGCTGCGTACAGGGTAGACATTTTTTTTTTGTGAAAAAGTTTGACATTATCATTCATGAGCGAAATTTATATGGCAACAATCGCTTCTAAACATATATTGTTTTGAGATTTATTATGAAGAGGCAGGCATGTGTGTTGTCTTTGGCCATTTTTGAAATTATTGGTATTTTTGATATTAATGAAATGTTTGACACTTTTTGCCGTTTTGATATTTTAGGCACTTTTTTAACATTTCAATTTCTTTGACGACAAAAATGTTGACTATTTCATAATTCCGGAAACGTTGACGTTTTTAGTTATTTGTGCTAGTTTTAGCATTTTTTGTGTTTTGAAAATTTTAGATTTTCCTCTTTTTAGGTTTTAACATTTTTGTGATTTCTGGTGTATTTTTATTGTTATTTTTTCGAAGTTTTTGCCATTTTTGGAATATATTTTGATTTTATAAATCTTTATCGCTCAACATTTATAATATTTTCTACATTTCCTAATTCTTTTGTTTTGTTTTCATCTGCCATTAATCAGATAACTTAAATATTCATTTGAAGAAAAGAGTCAGTCTATCAATTCTTACGCAATGAATTGAAATTTTCAGGGCTGCATCATTTTTTGTTTCCTAAAGACTATTGAATCTAAAAGTACTCGAATTTAAAGAAGACATTTTGTAAATTTTGCCCCCTATAAGAAAATTGAATTTTCACAAGTTGATTGACAGCGCTTCTGTTTATTTTAGAAGCATATCATCAATATTCATACCTTCATTACTTGCCGACATATTGAATTCTCTGTAAAACAGAAGTGAACCCCATTTCTCCCATTCAATATTTTAATTTTGGTAAAATGCTGAAACACGTATGCTTTCAATAATGGCCGTAGTACTTTTGATTCCCAAAAATAGTAAATTTACCAAGAAACAATTCTCCACCTATCCCGCACGAGATGATATTTTTGCAAAATGATTAAACAGTATATACATACTAATTTTCAATGCATCATTTGCTGTTATCAATATATCAAACTTAAGTTATAACAATAAACTACATACTGGTATTAACTGACGTAACGTAAAATATCTGGGTTTTCTCATACTTTAGTGTTTAATTAATTATTTCCTAATTTAGCAGTCAATCGAAAAGAGCCGTATGTAGAGGGGTTAGTTGCCTCCCCAAAACTATATATTAAATCTGAATCCTATTTTCTTGCTATTCTATTTTACTTGATACCCCCCACCCTCCCAATAAAGATATCACCCTGGTGAGTCCGCAAAGATACAAAATCTGTGGATACAAACGTTTCATCTAAAGTAACTTATAACTTCGGTCCCATATTTTTAGAATGTCTGTAAACATAATCTGGAGTATACTTTACCAAATTGTTCTTCTATTGTTTCCATACACACCTGAAACAGAAATTAGAGTCTTAATTAAGTTAAATAAGAAATTGTATATTAGCTTTAAAATATAATAAATATTTTTAGAATGTAAAAGCAAAATCATAATTTTACCAGTTTGAACACGTTTTCTAATGACATATTCTTTTCAATCGTTTGCCCTTTACATATTGTTTCTCTCAAGATATATGCCCAGGTAATCAGTAAGTCCTTTAAAACCTTGAAAACTGGAGATGTACTTGAAAAACAATTATACAAAATTATAATTAATTCATTTGTTAGACGATTTAGAATTGATGTAAAAAGTATTTATTTTACTACATAATAATTCAGAAAATATCCTCAAAGTTAGGTCATTAGTCTTTAAAAATGAATGTAAGTCGAACATTATTTGTTTATTTGTCATTTGGATACTCTGCTTGGGTTCGCTGCTATTATTAATTATGCAAGACTTTTCTGGATACAGACAATATCTAACAAATAGTGTAATATATTGTTGCAAAGGGGCTAATTTTAACAGATATTTTTTTTATCAATAAATAAATTTTACTATTGACGGTTAAATTTTATTGGTGAGTATAGTACAGAATCAAAATATTAGATACATTTAAAAAAAGTTATGTAAATAACAAAAACCAGTTACAACAGAAAATACAATTTCAATGTAAAAATTAGTTTTTCGGGAGTTGAAATCTTGAATAGTTTATTCTGAAGAAATATACAAGTAATATAAAACGTCCAGTCAATTGTTTCGTAACTTGTAGAGTTTAAATTACCTCAACTCTAGCATTTATTTTGTATGCATGTATGTCTAAGGCACAACGTAAAGGAAGACGCCAGGATTTATTGCAAGAACATAAATTTCTGCAAAGGCCAACAACAGTTTACCAACACCGTTTGCAAAGGTAATTTCTTAAGAAACTGAATCGAATCGATGTTAATACCAAATTGATGTCGGTAGCAAATTTGTTTTAATGAATATGTAAATTAAAAAATTAGTAATCGATATTTTACAAATAACGACAAAAATCTATGTGAAATTTGAATAACAGCATAAAAATCTATTAATGATTAATCCGCTCTTTTGCTTAGCATTAAAAATCGAAAAATTTTGTAGATTTTTTATAGTATAAATAATCTAAAAAAAACTAATTTTATCTGTTGTTGTTGTCATCTATTGATAGGTTTGATGACTTGAAGACTTAGAACATATTCTGCAATGCACAAATGCCGTGCCAATACTAGAGAGAGAGGGCAATAGAGAGGGAAACAGGCTATTTCATTTGGTGGAGGGAAACAGTCAATGAACCACATGCTGGTCGCATTTTAGTGAAGCCAGTTCTCAATCGAGCATATTGCTCTCTTTTTAGGTCTTGGCAGGATGTTTGGGCATTGTAGGACCACCAGAAGTATAAGCTCTAAGCTTCAAGGAAACACCGTTTTCAAGGTACAAAAGGGATGGCGTTATCGTCATTTATTTAGTAAGTACTGGGCTCCAGCCTAACTTTGGATACAGGTTCGTAATTCGAACTTAGAAGCAGGGAATTGACGAGAAACAATCGAAAGCGAGAATAATTTTTTACAACATGTAAATTGTTTAATAAAATCAATAGTTTAAACAAGAAATCGATTTGTAATATATTTCCTCCATTACCAATTGTTTTTTCACATATCTAACCAGATATAGTTGAACAATTTTAAGCTTTGTGGCGCTCAGAGTTTTGTCCACACCGGTATTAGAATTTTACCTGTAGCAAAAGCTGCCTTTGCAAATGTCATGCCATTTTCAAAGTTCAGTTGGCGTGCAATGGTCGTTTGTATTCATAAACCTCAGAGCTCTCGTAAAAAGTATCATACGGTGATGAAGTACATGAATTTAAAGTTCAACATGCAAATTAAAGATAAAATACAGCAACGGCGTTGACCACCCATAACATCGCCTTATTAATACATTATATCAAAAGTTGGACAAAGATAAAGATAAATAGCTAACAATGAAACAGCTAGAATAAGTATATAGGGTGTAAATGAATAAGTACGAAATATTTCAAGATGTGCTTCCTCGAGTCATTTTATGACGAAAAGTTTCTATGAACGTATGTCTCCAAACGCCTCGTTACCGATGTACAAGGTGTAGAAATCATCAGATTTTTTCTTCTCACTACTAAAGTTTGCTCAATTTTGGCGCATTAATGCCTGTATGAAGGCTTTATAATAAAATCACTGAACCGGTCATGTAAATCTACAGGGTGGTACTTTTTCTGGGGTCACGTGTTTTTTCTAACCTTACAACTTTTTTTCAACAAAAAAAATGTACATGAATCTCTTATGAATATGCAACTTTTTATAGTTCTTGCGTTTTTTTCGTATCTGCCACTACTTTTGTGTAAAAAATGAGCAATTTCATGTGTACCGTAAGAACAAACAATCCTTCTGTGATGCCATATGCTATTTTTATTCCAAAAAAGAACACGTTTACTTAACTTTGAAAAGGAAGAGATCAAATAAGTGCTCAAAATGACCACGTTCAGCCATTAAACAGGAGTCTAGATGTCGACACATAGATCTTCGTATTCGATTGAAAATCCCAGGAGGATCTCGAATAACTCTACAAGAAGCAATAATGCGGTGTCTTAAGTCTTCCATGTCTTGAACAGGAGTTCCACAATAAACCAACGCTTTTAAATGCCCCCAAGTTGAAATGTCTATAGGATTTAAATCAGGTGAACGAGCTAACCATAATTGAGGTTCACCTCGACCTATCCAGCGATCTGAATACGTTTCGTTCAAATATTCACGTGCTCTCATAGTAAACTGGGTACGAGCACCATCATGAATAAACCACATTCCCGCTCTAAGGCCTAAAGGAATCGGATCAAGTAGAACTGGCTGCTCCTCTCTTAGAAACTGAGTGTATGGGTCTCCATATAATGTAGGTGGAAGGAAAAGAGGGTCAATTAGGTGATTTCTAATAGTTCCAATCCACACATTCAAAAAAATCGTTCCTGGTGGTAAGTCAACGATAGCATGAGGATCTTCTTTCGCCTATATGGTTGCGGTGGTTATTAACAATGTCTTCCCTTTGAAAAACTTGCTTCATCCGTGAATAAAATATGCTCAAGAAATTTTGGGTGTTGTCTAATCATATCTAGCATCCAAAACGAAAATGGGAGACTGTTAGGAAAATTACAAGGTAACAGTGCCTGGACTCTTTGTACATGAAATTTATATAACAGCTGTTCCTTTAAGATGACACGCAGCAGTGAAGCAATTTTCCTAGTGTTGGGATTGGGTTGTTCGTCAATTAAAGTACAGCTTCTTCTATTTCTAGTGATCGGTGGTGACCACAATCATATTTTCTAGGTTTAAAGATAACTGTTTTTCTTAGTAGTTGAAGTAGATGAAGTCGCCCAAACAAAATTTGATAAAGGGCCTCAAGTTGAGGACACATTGCAGAATATCTTCTAGAAGCTGCTAAGAAATTACCATTAGAGCGACCGTAGATGAAATTCATGTCAGTCATTTCGTCAACAGCCATGTTGGTGAAAATTCGCGAGAAGTCACGCACATCAATCGCAATGTGTCAGTAAAACTCAACGAGAGGAAATTAACAACAATTAAGTTAAGAGTTGTCAATAAGAGGAATTAATATGACATCCGCCTACTAAAAAATAAATAACAGGATTGTTTGTTTTAACGGTACACAAGAAATTGACAATTTTTTCACACAAAAACAATGATATTCATAAGAAAATCACCTAGAACTTTTGTCATTTGCCAGCGGCGTACTGAAAAAAATGTGTAGGGGCAGAAAGAACACGTGACCCCGAAAAAAGTATCACCCTGTAAATTTTCATGATCGTTGCAGTGATCATATTATGAAGACTTCAGAGGCAATACAGCTCCAAAATTTAATTAAATGTCTAGAAAACTTTAGTAGTCCGAAGAAAAAATATAAAGATGAAAACACCTTTTACAATGGTAACGAAGCGTTTACGAATATACAGTGTAGAACAGCCAAATGGAATAAATTCGATAACGTCGATTTGTATTTTTAAATGCGCATTTTTTCATCAAAAAAAATTATATAGGGAGTTTAATACCAACCAATACCAACTTTCTTATTTTAAATGCAAGTATATTATTAATTTTTTGGATTCTCCAGATAATTCTAGACATAATTCATGTACAGTGTCCTACACCTATCTTCAGCTGTTTCAGAAAATAAATAATTTTCTTTTTTTAATGTTAATTTTTGTAATAAATCTGAAAACACTAAATATTACCGAAACAGTTAAAGATAGATGTCGGATAGTGTACATGAATTATCTCTAGAATTTTCTGGAGAATCAAAAAAATATATATACAGGGGCTTGCATTTAAAATAAGAAAGTTGGTATTTGCCACTGTCACCTAACACACCCTATATATTTTTTTGTTGAAAAAATGCGCATTTAAAAATACAAATCGACTTATCCAAGCAACAACAAAGACCTGAGACAGCGATGTTGTCTATCTCCTACACTTTTCAAAATATATTTAGATAGAGCCCTGGTAGTATACCCAAAGGAATTTAAAAAAATGATACTGAGAATAGGAGCAGAAATTCTATTGACTTTGTACTTAGCAGATGACCAGATTGTGGTGGCAGAAGATAAAGATGTTGGATACATGATCTGAAAAATACAAGAATAGAATAAAACGGGCCTTACAATGAACTTATCTAAATGTGGATATCTAACAATAGGCAAAAAACAACACTCTTGAAACTGAACAATGAGGAAAGTCAAAGTAAATATCTAGAAGTAATATTCAATAAACAAGGGAACAGCAGTGATGGGATACAAGACAGAATAAATAAAATTGGAGTGTAATTTGAACACTTCACTCCTTTGGTAGAATAATATAACCAGAAGAACAAAAAAAAGTATAATAGAGTGCAGTGGAAAATATAATTATTATATGGACGAGCAATCGAAACAGACTTTGGCTCGAATTGCCCATTATTTAGTGAAAGTTGAAATTCATGATGAATTAAAAATACTAGTAATTACACACTCAAACTTTATTTAAACAATTGTTTAAATAACGCGTAAGTGTTTAATAACCAGTTTTATTCATTGCAAAATGAACTTTCTGAGACGCAGCTGTAGTAGATAAGAAGGGAGATAATAAAGAACGATCCTATGCAGAAGAGAAACAAATACAAACAGAACTATAATAGAGTAGATAGAAAAAAACTGATATGGTTTGGGTACTGTGAGTTAAACCAAGTTTACACATTTGAAATAGCAAAAACAGGCAAAAACCGCCAAATCAAGAGGGTTGCGATTCACAGCCCCACAAAAAAAAATCCCGTGCCAAAGGGTTCATATATATATTCAAGGGTTTTGGAGGTCGCTGATTCCGGTGTCCGTTTTACCTCACCAGGTCAAGGTCAAGGTCATTTGAAGGTCAAATCGTGTAAATACGCCCGAAAAATCTGAAAAAATCCATGCATACGTTTTTGGGGTCGCTGAATCCGATCCCGCTGTCCGTTTTACCTCTTGAGGTCAAGGTCATTTGAAGGTCAAATCGTGTAAATACGTCCGAAAAATCTGAAAAATTTCATACATACGTTTTTGGGGACGCTAAATCCGATCCCGCTGTCCGTTTTACCCCATCAGATCAAGGTCAAGGTCATTCGAAGGTCAAATCGTGTAAATACGTCCGAAAAATCTGAAAAAATTCATACATACGTTTTTGGGGTCGCTGAATCCGATTCCGCTGTCAGTTTTACCTTATCAGGTCAAGGTCATTCGAAAGTCAATTCGTGTAAATAAGTCCGAAAAATCTGAAAAAATTCATACATACGTTTTTGGGGTCGCTGAATCCGATCCCGCAGTCCATTCGACCTCATCAGGTCAGGGTCCAGGTCATTTGAAAGTCAAATTGTGTAAATACGTCCGAAAAATCTTGCGGCAATTTAGTAAATTTAGTTCGCGTACCGCCGCTAGGTGGCATCGGCCCAACCACAAGCGAATTTTATCCATCCTAGCGCAGTTCTGTGCTTATATCATAATATCACTGATGGTAGCAGCAAAGAGTATATCTTAGCGTATTTCAAAGATTTTTCTGAGACGCACATTGACTCAAAGAATTCTATCCATCCATCCTAGCAGCTGAAGACTCCGGACGTTCCGACTTATATCATAATATCACTGAATGTGCTACAGGAATAGATGCATAAACAGTATTTATCCTAGTTCCTTAAGCAGTGACCGGGGCACCTCCACGTGGTGACGGTGGGCAACAGCATCACCGGCATGGCTGCCAAGGATATTGTTATTACGATGCAGGGGCCAAATTGTATCCGACTTAGTGAAAAACTGTAAGACCCAAGGTTGATTGATGAGCCTCAAGGTGGACTTTTTACATTCACACCTAGATGACTTCCCAGAAAATTTCGGTGACTATAGCGACGAACAAGGAGAGAGATTCCACCAGGATATTAAGGAAATGGAGTATAGGTATCAAGGTAGGTGGGGGATATAAACATGCTAGCGGATTACTGCTGGTCCCTAAAAAGAAATGACCATTAGAGACGCGAAAACGAAAAAGAAACCCACTTCGCAGGTCTTTTGACAGCAAAAATTGTTCGGTATCATAAAAAAGAGTGATAAAGTCGAACAAAATAATCTATCTTTTTAAAGAATCAACGAGCAGATGTATTCGTTTTTTACTTTAGGATGACATTGACCTCGACCTGATTCGGTCGAACAATGTTACCTTTAACTACAATGACACCTAAAAGATATCGATGTATATTTTCAGATTTTTTTCGAACGAAATACTCGATCAACTGAAATCACCTTGATTTACTAGATTTGACTTTGACCCTGACCTGATGAGGTAAAACGGACAGCGGGATCGCATTCAGCGACCCCAAAAACGTATGTATGAATTTTTTCAGATTTTTCGGACGTATTTACACGATTTGACCTTCAAATGACCTTGACCTTGACCTTGACCTGATGAGGTAAAACGGACACCGGATTCGGAATTAGCGACCTCCAAAACCCATGAGTATATATATGAACCCTTTGGCACAGGAATTTTTTGTTTGTGGGGCTGTGATTATTGATAATTATCAATAACCGATCTAGTAAAAACAACCTACAATTACTCATATGCTGAGTATCCCTTTAGAAGTTTATAGCAAGAATGTACATAGTATTTTAAAAAACAAAAAGGAATAAACAAAATAACACTCGTAGATACCCAATCGTGAACTAACGTTGTTTTGACATGTAGTCTACAACTGACATACTGCTCAGAAGATTATTTGTGATACATAGAAATGGATTATTACACTACTCCTGCAGTCCGAAAAAATCTATTACTATTTTGGTTACATATTTTTCAATACTGGTGCAGTTTGATGGACTTCATAAATAACTGAAACTAGCATTATCGCCTGTAACGTATCCAATATTTTAATGTAACATGAACACATAATAACCAGAATAAATATAAATACTGATTTACCATTACAGATTTCCGTCAATTTTATTAAAGATTAATACGACCACCATGTAGGAAATTTTCCCGGAAACGTAGTAAATCAACCAGTAATTTACTGCTTTAATTTATGGCTTGATGATGTTTTTATTGTAATTTTCCTCACGTACTCCGAACAGCTCTGATAAACCTCTAATTCTGATGGATGGTGGAAACGGAGTGAATAACTACAATATGATACACCCATCACTATCATTTATTTAACAAGTAGACCTCGGTTGAGTATCTCAGAGTAAAATATATTCTCTATCGTATATGTATAAACAAAAGTATAATGAAATGCAGGAAATTATATTTTTGTTATTGTAGACTAATTAAATAAAATATATAGGTGAAGCCACATACCACATCAAAGCCGGGATCTTAGTGTGTAACTACTACACATTTTATTTCAATTTCTTCAATACAATATATATATATATATATATATATATATATATATATATATGAACTAAGCTAGGTTCTGGGTTAGAACCGCGTCTGAATTTATTAAATACTGGACTTTTCGACTCCTGCTTTGGAGCCATTATCAAGAAACCGTACTAATTGTACTAATAGGCGCATTAACCATCGAGTATATGAACACTCTCTGTCAGTTCGTCAAAAAGATCCGACTTCAGCTCTCGCGCATCACCATATCCAAACAGGGCACTCTATCAACTTCGAGGACAGTAGGACTATCACATCTCTCAATTCTCTTAGGGCATCCACTATTCGCGAAGCCATCGAAATAGAGAAAAGTCCTCTCTGTCTAAATAGACGCGATGACAGCACTCGCCATCCGTAATTGCCAGATTAAACAGACCAGACACGCCCACCAACACCCAACCAATCACCGCACAGCCCCTTCATCACGCGACATCCCCTCCTAATCGACCGATTACTATAAATAAAAGAAGCAGATTTACCTTCAGTTCAGTTACCTAGTGACTCTTGGGGAGTAGGCAGGTTGAGGCCTCGAGTTCGATCTAGACTCTGAAACTCTTTTTCATTTTTGTCTCTTGATAATGGCTCCAAAGCAGGAGTCGAAACGTCGAGTATTTAATAAATTCAGACGCGGTTCTCACCCGGAACCTAGCTTAGTTCATAATTATCACCGCGGAAGTCTCTAAGAACATATATATATATATATATATATATATATATATATATATATATATATCTGTGTGCGTGTTTGATTATAGTCCTTCAAGGATAGAACAATGCGATTTCCTGGTTTCCCATGTTTTATCTAGTGTATATCCGTTTCCTGGTTTGTGCTCTGAAGAGAACTGACGTTTCATCCAAAATTATATTCGACATTTTCAAATGTGAAATTCTGAAAGTACTTTCAGAATACAGTCCAAGTGCCCTAAAGGCACTCTTATTACAGCGCTGGTAGTTCGTTTTGAAAAAACTCTAAACAACAGAACTCTGTAGGACTTAGCTATTGCACATCAATGTTTGCATCACCTTCGGTACAGTGCATCCATTGACTTTGAAAATAGCAAGATTTTCATATTATTTTCCTCTCTCAAGGTACTCGTGAAGCTTAATATAAAAATTTCTACACTTCTGTAACCCTTCGCTTCCTCAAAGCGTGGAACGTGACACTACTCAAAGTAGAACAACGAATCACCACACAATCCTACCAACGTATGACAGCCACTCCCAACCGACAATAAAAATTAACTAGGTGTAAAGAATTTTAAGTCACGGAGTGGCACACGGTTCAGTGTTGGATTGTAGAACATAATGTATGACCCAGTACTTAGGTTAAGGCTACCGGAAGGGTGTTCCAATGTCGCCCATACGACCAACCTGGACTAGTATTAGGGCTAAAAAAAAGAAGAGCAGTCAATGAAAGGGGGGATCAGAAGAGTGATCTATGAGTATCCGTCTATATTACCGCCTGTAAAATGATTTCACAAGAAGCATAATATATCACAACAATATTTGATGCAAGATTAAGATGCTCAATGTTATGCCCCAAGCTCACTTAAACAATTACTGGCTCATAATCTTTAAAAGCTTGAAGAAAACGATTTTTTAACGAATTTTCAAAATTTAACATTGTTTTAGCCTCATCATCCTTAAAAAATTGAAATGACCCTGAGCATCAATCTCAAGGTAAAAACTTTCCCAAATAATTGGCTGGATGTATTAAAATAGTTCACAGTGTATATGATAATGTAGTTTTGCATTAGTGAACGGTTCAGATTCGTATGTGTATGTCTAACAGCAACAGTCCTTCGTTTTAACAGACGGGTATGTAGCCTTGACAAGACCATATTAACGTTAAGTAGTAAAGTAATAATGGAAAAAATATGCCGGTTTAAATTGAAATAACTAAATCTGAGACTTGTTTATGAAAGAAGAATAATTTTCCGTTGAGCCCAGTCGTAATATTCTATATATTATTAATGAACTTAGCCAACTCTATTTTGAGTTCCAATTTGAAAGCTGCTGCTCGGCAAACACTGGATGAAAATCAAATAAGAATTTTTGGTGGATATGAGTCCTACATTTTTTAGACAAAAAATATTAAAGAAAATTGAAGTGGCAGTCCTACAACAAATAAATCCTAATTTGAGACTAAAAGAAAACGCATTCAAGGTGTATTCTTTACTAATAGAACACTAAATATACATACAGTATGTATACACTATTGGCTATTTATACATAAAGTATGTATAAGCTATTACTACAATTAATATTTTGGTAATAACTACATAATTATATTTAATTATAGTTTTATTTATAAAAGTTCATTTATATTGCTGTTCAATAAGGTAATCAATAAACTATGAAGTCTTATTAAATAAGTGAATAGTAGATAAAGAAATTTAAAGTAGATTGGTATGTATATCCTATTTATTAGCTTTTTGTAAGTGGTTTGCTTAGTTTGTGTCTTTGGACAATATTGATTGATTTAAACAGAAGACTATTTTCATTTTCAAAATAGTATTTTATGTTTATTTTTATTACCTTTAACTCCTCCACATATTTATTGAGTGCTTTTGACAAAATATATTTAGTTATCTTCAATTTTTTTCAATCCGATATTTACTACTTATGTAATATCTTCTACATTTACAACATCTGCCTATGTTTAAATGTTGAACTGGTTGCTAAAAGGATTTTGTTTTAAATTATTATATTTCTTTTCATAATAACATGAGGACATAATGCATAAAGAATTCCAAAATAACATGTTTCGACAAATGTATTATAAATTTTGATATTTTGCTGTCTTTTCTTCATTATCATTTTATATTCTTATTTTAAAAGTTATAAATAATAAACTGTTAATGAAATAATTTACATATCCTGTTTTCTGTGAGGGCCTTAGAACTCATTTAATTACACCATTCATTATTTCTAAAAAGTTTTGTTTTTTTTGGGTAAT
This sequence comes from Octodonta nipae, assembly GCA_034190945.1. NCBI lineage: Eukaryota > Metazoa > Arthropoda > Insecta > Coleoptera > Chrysomelidae > Octodonta > Octodonta nipae. The sequence continues at coordinate 36,433,761 of CM067219.1, forward strand.
TTGTTATTTATTCTTCAATAAATACAGTTAATAATCTCCTTGAAATAAAGAAATTGTTGGCAAGCTATAATATTTAGTTTGTATGCACTGTTTAAGGGTTAAGATGATCGTTCATTCTGTTTGTTGAATCTCCATTAACGATATTTTCTATTATCCCACATTTCTTTACAATTATCCCATTTTTTAAGAATTGTTCCTTAGTGATACATGTTTATTTTTGTTCCTATAAAAACTTCTCTTCATATTGCTATTATGAAAACAAGCACTTCTTGTTCATCCAATATTTTATGCTTATCAATTGATGTAGGCTAGAACTAACCTTTTGATTATTTAATAACATAAATTTGCAAAATTTGGTTGAATTGGACTTTTTTTCTTTTATTTCAATTAAATAAAATATATGAATGCATATGTTTCTTTGGATTTATATAATAATTTTGCACGCTGGTAGCCGCTAAGGCCTAGAGAACTTTTCTTTGGATGGCTACACCCTAACAGTCAAAATTACTATCAGATGTGACGTAAATATCTAAATATTTTTATGTTTCTGGGGATAACACCACATAGAAATAAAACTACGTATATTCGGAATACCAAACGTTCGAAAAAAACTGATGTAATTGCAAATAAAAAAACAAGTAAATGTATCCTCACGACGTAGTGTAACCATTAATCACTCGCAACTTGGGTGAATTGGCACAATGGTGACAAGGCTGACAAATATCTATAAAACTAAGCTGGTAACCACCTAGGAGCTGTGCTAAATCGTAAGGATAGTACATACAGGATTGCTCGATAGATGTAAATGGTTCTGAAAGAACTGGCCACAAAGTGGCTGCTAATATTTGAACCGTAACCTTTTCTAATTAAGTTGTTATTAATATCACATTAAACAGATGAAACAAAACCAGAAAAAGTCTTCAACTATCAGACAAAGCGAAACAACAACTCGAGAGCGGGCCCAACATACGGTGCTAAAGCCAAAATTTGATTAAATCTGAAAGGGAAGGCTTGATAAATTAAATTTACTCAAATTTGAAAAAGTAAACTATGACTATTACTATGTTTCAGGCTCTTATACTTCCAATTTTTGTTGTTAGGTGAGAATTCCTATTTCGCAATTTCTTTGCATTATTTTATTCGATTTAATTATTCAAATATATTACTGAAGAATAGGCACCTAACAAAAAAAAAAAAAAAGTTTTTCACTTTCAACATGTCACACAGATTGTGATCCAATTTTCAGGTTATCAGTTAAAATTAATATTACGTCTTAAAATAGTCTAGAGTTTCCCTTTTAAACGAGGTTGTAAGTTTAACTATTACGCCTCCCAGGAGCCCGTAATAGAAGCGATGAGTTTGAAACGAATTATATCTTACAAAAGCCATCAATCTCGCCTTCATCACTTATTTTGTATTGTTTCAGTATATATAAATGGAACAGAGTTCCCTTTATTTTAGATTTTCTTGGGAATAATACCACATCAGAGTTCAAACTTGTGTATATTTTAAAACCAAACGTTTCAAAATCCTGTCGGATTTCGTTTTCAATGGATATAAATTTAATAATAATAATAATAATAATAATAATAATTATAATTATAAATCAAAAAAAAAAAATTGTGAACATGCTTGGGACCAAGGCCATAAAATACAATTTCAAAACACAACAATATTACACAAAGAAGAACACTGCATAAAACGAAAATTAAAAGAATCTGCCTTAATTCTGTTAAATGAAAACGACTGCATCGCTTCTACTTCCGTAGATTTCAGTCATGTCTGGTTGCCGATAATTAAAGATGAAATTAACAATGGGCATATCCTTTTGAACAACCCTATATCGGGATAGTTCATGAGGTTTTTCCTAGGTTTTCCCTTATGACTTTAATGGGATCACTGAATTATCAGAATTCTTTGATCACATTTTTTGGCAAATGCACTATCTTAAAAAGAAAGTCGTCCCTAGGAACGCCACAAATAAATTCTGAAGACAATTTTTCAAGTTCTTCCAACTTGGAAAAATTTTTTGATTTATAATGATCTTTGGAATTTCTTGTGCACCCTGTATATTTAAAATCAAAAAAATTTTCCCATAGTAACATAAACATATTTGTCATAATAATTGTCATATATTTCAATTTTACTTTAGAAATTTATATCCATTGAAAACGAAATCCGACAGGATTTTGAAACGTTTGGTTTTAAAATATACACAAGTTTGAACTCTGATGTGGTATTATTCCCAAGAAAATCTAAAATAAACTAGAAGATGCCACAAATAACATTCAGAAAACAAAGAGTTCCCTTTATTTCTCGTCAACAAGTTCTTAAGAAATTGTTTTCAAGATACTGTCTTTCACTCGGCACTATAAATAAACCTCTCATAACAGCTATTCTTCAAAGTGCACTTACAAAAGACGTCATATCTATAACGGTTTTTGTATTTGTACACATAACTAACAAAACAGAAAAGACAGGGATGGTATTTGTATAGAAAATAGAGGGAATCTTATCTCGAAAACTGGACTCATTTAAGCTACCGTATGTGAGTTGTATCAATAAATATTTAATTTTGTTAACAAAACGAACTTCATACTTTTTCATTTAACTATAGACTATAACACTCCTCGTTATTTAAAAGTATTGTATTCACAACATTTGAAAAACCGATAACTAACGGAGCAAAGATCACGATATGACCGAAAAAACTACTTGCTGAACATAAGAGATTTGTAATTTCAGAAGTCAACGGCCAAGAGAGGAAAACGGATGGAATTCCTTACACTTTCATAGTTCTGGCTACATATTTAGTAGTTTTTTTTCTCGATTTGCACGTTTTCGTGTGAGAACATTGTCAAAATGAATTTTAAAGCCAGAAGATAAAAAAACATAAATGAATATTAACATTTAATTTTCACTGTTCAAGACTTCCCATATATGTTAAGGGAAGAAGCTTAGAATTAGTATGTACTGTATATATCTGTTTATAAATAGGCAAACACAAAACGATTCAGTAACTTTTTCTACTCGTCAACTGAATTTCATTTACTTTTTTTTCAAAAGGTATTTTTACTTTTACCAGCTCAACACATTCTTGCAATGTGTATACCATAATTATCTTTTAAATTTTCAACAAATGAGTAAAGTAATAACTTGCCAGATAAATGTACAATACTTCAAATGATCGAATAAAGGTCAGAACAGATAAACAAACTTGCTGTAAATATCAGCAAAAAATAATGTAAAATAAATGTAAAATAATTGTATTGTATTGTGTGTTATTACAGGGTGCGGCAGTGAAACAGGATAGTTTAAGAGCGTATTATAAAAGAACTCCTTGTTAATACCTTACCATGCAGTTAAAACTTTTAATTTAATAATCCGGTTTTACTACTAGATCCGTTAGGTTTTCTGTTACATGAACAGGAATTGCAATAAATTATTTTATTATGACGGTATAGTCCGTAAAATGAGCTTTCAAATGATATATGACAATACCTATTTCCCCTATCTCAAATGTCAAAGTCACTTAATTAAGCGCTAATTCACCTCAAAAAATTTCCCCCTCGAAACAAAAATCGACTTGTTTTTTCGTATTGCAATAGTTTTGAAAATAAACAATATATTCAAGGTGGCTCGTTTGAGATGGAATACCCTGTATATGCTAGGTTGGATCTCAAATGATAAACACTGCAGTGATTGGGTAATGCTCTTTCAGACCATCTGATGACCATCTCTTACTGTGCAGTGTTTGGAGTTGCCTATATTTGAATAGGAAAAGATTTAGTCTTGTAAACTATAGATCATTATTGATTTTTCGTTAGTACTAAGTAGTACTAACTTTCGTAGAAAAAAATATTTGTAATTTTTTGGTCTGATTATAATACGTTACCGAAGGTGTTGTGTAATCATCAATCACTATAATCAATCAATATAAATGTCATTAAAGATTAGAGTTTTCATTGAGTTGTTTGTCATCTCTATTTTTGAAATCGTTTGTGTAATTGACGGAAACTTTTAGGTTACATCGAATATGTTGCACAGACACTATTAAATTTGTGACAATGTATAAGACATATTTATGTAAAACTAATCCTACAATAGCAAAGGCCTGGCCTACTTTTCTAATCTCTTCAACTCTATTTCTTATAGAGACAAAATAATGTCAATAATGTTAAACTTATAATTTTAATGAATTAGGGTCGCATTTCGACCACTGGGCGACCGCTAGTTAATATAAATTGGCAAAGATATAAAGAGACTAGTTCTTGGTCATTTTCAATATATTTTTTAAATGAACACACAATAGATTTAAAATTCTGAACATCCGGAAAAAAATGAATTTGCTTTTTTAGATTTGTTCTAAAATTGGCGACATGTATTACACATTTATTTGTATATTAACAAAAAACCTCTTGATCTATACTATATATATATATATATATATATATATATACACTCTCCAATAATTTCCAAAGTTTTCACATTGAACTTCAAAAAATAAGCCCAGCATTACAACTCTGGTAGTTATAATAGTTATGAAATAGTAGACGTGTTCAGCAATATGCCTCAACTGTAGTTTTGTTAAAAGTTTCCCAGTGCGTTATGAATGTTTCATAACTGAAATTCTAGAGAACACGAGATCTATAAAACACCGAAGAACATTTCAATTCTGATCTCGATTCGGGATATTAAATTTAGTTCACGACTTAAAGAGGACGATGGTAAGAAAACGTGAAAAATGTGGTTTTCATTTTCACAGCAAAAACACTTGATGGATGGTTCGGTTAGCTTGCTCTGCTCTAACGAATTTCTTTTCCACAACCCAACGTAACACCTGATACGGTTTCTGTAAAACGTTGTCTGTCTTCTTGGACGTTGGAAAAACCCAATATTGGTTGACCTCAAAGGTAATTTCTGTTCGCTTTTATTGAACACACTGGGATAGACAAATTTTCTTGGATTCTTGGGTAGCACTTGAATCATCTATTTAAATTAGACGAATAAATAACTAAAGCAACAGTTATCCTACATTACTGGAAGCAGAAGATGTTTTTTTAAGTATATTTTTTCCGAATGTAGGAGCTTATTAGGCCAAGAATTCAAATTCAGATTTAAACTTATTGAAAAATGTAACCATAGAGAGTTAGTAAAGTTAGTAAAGTTGACAATTGGTGAGAATCGTAATGTTATCAAGATGAAACTGCCCTAGGTATGAGATATTTTTATGTTGAAAACATATAACATTATAAATCCCCATAATAAATCTTTATATTTAGGAGGGTTGAACTTCTCGTCACTTACAAGCAAAGAATTTGTAATAGAATTCATTCCGTGTTTGGTAACAGACAATGCTACATTTAAATGCATACAGGTGTATAGCTGAAATCATGGTCGTACACAATTATTTTAATAGTGTCCAATCCAATTAAAAACGAGCAAGACACCGTATTATCGCTTCTAGATTAACAAAGATATAAGGAAGATAAAAAACAATTCTTGAATTCAAATACGAAATACAACAGGAAAATCGGGAGTGTGCACAAACTGCTTGGACGAATGGTATGGAACAAGGTCTTCGAAACTTTATTTAATGACAGCAATTTAAAATAAACAGAGGCGCAAGAGAAAAACGAAAATGTTGCTCGAAATGATAACAAAACTAGCGGGTAAAATAAAAAAACACAAAAAGCACGGTGCTATTGACAATATCTCAGATGCACTTCTAAAGTACAAAGACGCAGAACTAAGTTTTACAACGGATTCCTAACACCTAAAACAATACCCGCTTCTGAAAAACAAGTATTACAACACTAGTTTAAAAAGAAGAGGCAAAAAATGTTAGATAGCAATAACGTTATTGAGCTGGGGTTATTGTCAAAAACTTTAACTTCTTCGACATATGAACGACCCGCAGAAGAGAAACGAATATTCAGAGAGAGACTAGATCAATACTAGACAATAGATCATCAAAGAATCCATTGAAAAAACAATTTTTAAACGCCAGAGTTTAAATGTTTCATGAACCTTTCTAGTCAAAAAGAAATAATTGATACAGCCAATAAAAGAGTTGAAATCAGATACAATTAGTAAAATTTTAATTAATGGTTGACCAACAATATTAACTGTAAATGAAATATTTTACTATACCTGGTATGTCAGGAGGTTGGGCCCTTAGAAGTTTTAAAACCCCCTAGGATACATATTTACCTGGAACTAGGTATACAGGGTTTTTGAGAATGCTCTACTTAAATTAGTAACGACCCCATGCGCTCTATGGATTTAATTATTATTAGCGGGTATAAAGTGACAGTTGTTGTCAAAAGTTAAAAAAGTTTATGAATTCAAAAATTTGTTAAGTAGTGATTGAAATTTGAATGAAATAATCATATTCAAGAACAGTGGAAGTGTAATTGTACAAGTCAAATGGGAATGTACTAAAATCTAGCAACAGAAAGTATATCAGCAGTTAACATCAAATTAAGAATACAGTTTGGGAAGCTGAAAGTAAATAATAAATCATTTCACATTGGTAGCAGAAATTACTTGGCAGTAAATAGTAAAGAAATTCACGTTGGTAGCAGAAATAATGCAGTAGATAGCCGCATATAAAAAATCATTTGAGGTGAGAAAGCAGTCATCAACACAGGCATTTAAACGGAATAAAAGTGAGACAATTTTAATAAAAGTTTTGAAAGTGAATCAGGTATTTACCATTGAAGTTATTTACACCATTTATTATTTTGATTTTCATTTACATTAACAATTAAATATTTAAAGCACATACATTTGGGAAATAATCATTTTAGTAACGCCTTGAATTTTAGATATTTAAAATAACATTGCATTTGAGTGATCAATTTTGAAAGTAAAAATAAATAAAAAAGTCTATTCATCACCACGAAGTAAATATTCCATTACAATATATATATATATATATATATATATATATATATATATATATATATATTGTACACTGAGCGCCAAGGGCCAATCACACGCAGCTGTTCACGGTGTCAACCGATAGGCGCCGAGTCGCGACTATATAACAGCACGCTCGCTTCAGAAAATCTTAGTATTCGAGTAACTAGAAGCGAAAGCAGAAGGCTACGAGAATTATGCGAACCGACCTGAAGAGGGCAGATGTGACTCTGCCGATACGTCGGGATTTTACCATCGATCCCGGCAGGGATCAGTTATCAACTACGCGGATGAATTCCCGGAAACCACCTAAAACATTTAGTGCCCGCGAAAACTTAAGAACAAATTCACTATATTTGTTCTTCTACGGAGAGAATACTATTCATTTGTGTAAAACATTTGAGAAATTACGATCGAAAAGAAGCAAACTTTTGTGCGATCTACATTTTTTACAACGATGCCGCGATGAAGGAGTTATTCCCAAAAACATGACGGTAAAGTTTTGGAAGAACAACAGAAAAACACAGAATATCTTATGGAAAGCTGGAAAGCTAGTTGTGCCCTAATTAGGGATGACATACGTGATGTCAGAAGAGATTTGGATGTTCTTAATACTAAACACCTAGATATCCACCTACAGGTAAGCAATACACTCCACCCGATAATATGGGATAAATTCGATGAGATTAGCGAATTTAGGGCCGAAACCAATGCAGAGTTAACAACAATGCAACAACAGGCCAAATTTAACAAATTGAAGCTCCAACAGAAGAATTTGTCACGGAAAATAACGGTCACAGTCTAACCTCACGGCAATTGGAAACGAATAAAACCGTTTATAACTTATCTTCGGTCCAATTGAACACTTCCTCGATTGGCGTGTTGGCTAAGGATTCAATTACGCTATTGCTCCCTCTCACATACCAACAGAGAGCATAATATGTGGCGTGGAAACAGCAGTTTCAAAATTAGATGCGAACACCGCTGAAATAATTAGACAAGATGTGTCACATGTTCTAAGAAAGTCTAAACCACCCAAAAGGAACCTATGTATAGAAGAAAATGAGGCCTTGAAACAACTGCGCCTCAACAAGGACATTGTCATTCTACCTGCTGATAAAGGAAATGCGACTGTAATTTTAGATACAGCGGATTATTCAAACAAAATTCAAATATTGCTACAAGATCCAGCATATAAACAAATTACTACTGACCGAACAACTTATCTAGAGAAAACAACCAATGCCAAAATCCAAGCAAGTAGGATCGACAAAAAATCCAAGAAAGTAGGATCGACAAAAATCTCCAACTGCAACTCATTCCGCGTGAAAAGTCATCGAGATGTCCGAAATTCTATGGGTTGCCAAAAGTACATAAAGAAGGTGCACCTTTGAGGCCAATAGTAAGCTCAATTGGATCCCCAACACAACACCTAGCCAAATACCTAGCCCAACAACTTCAACCGTTTGCAGAGGGGGCAGACTCATATGTAAAAAATTCGACACATTTCATCGAAAACGGTCTTACAACCAGAGTGTCTTCTTGTAAGTTTTGACGTAGTGTCGCTTTTCACCAACATCCCTATCGACGAAGCCTTGGATATCATAATAGAAAAATACAAACCACCTCGACACCTTGTAGACTTAACAAGGCACTCTCTGATGAACTCCTATTTTGTTTACGAGAACCAACGATTCAAACAAGTGGAAGGAGCTACAATGTGATCGCCACTCTCACCAGTTATAGCGAACCTTTTTATGGAGAACTTTGAGGAGTTGGCACTAAGAACAACAACTCTTAAACACAGTTTGTGGTTGCGATATGTAGATGATACATTTGTGATTTGGCCTCATGGGAGGGAACACCTCAATACTTTTTTAGATCACCTTAATGGCATCCATCACAAAATAAAATTTACCATGGAGGTTGAAGCCAACAATCAACTGCCATTCCTTGATGTTCTCATAAATAGGAAGCAAGATGGAACTCTTGGCCATGCAGTATATAGGAAAGCAACTCACACCAACAGATAACTTCATGTTAATTCTCATCACCACCCAGCCCAACTACAAGCCGTCGTCAAGACTTTACTAACCAGATCACAAAGGCTAGCTGACCAGGATAACATCAAACAGGAAATGGACATTTTAAAAACAGCTCTGAGACAAAACGGATTTACAGACCGAAATATACAAAGAGCCCGAAAGTCAAAACCGAGACAAACAGACGAGGAGCATGAGACACCAATAACCAAGGCTTATTTACCGTATGTCAAGGGGACCACGGACAGTATTGCAAGAATTCTACGGAGACACAATATCGATACTATTTTCAATACAGACAGAAAAATAAGCACGGTGTTGAGGACTCCGAAGACGAGGATCCCTTTAGAACAACAGGGAGTGTACGAGATTCCATCTGCAGACTGTCCTATGTGGGGCAAACTAATAAAAGAATTCAAACTAGACGTGATGAACACCAGAACGCTGTAAGAAAGCAGGAAAAAACAACATCCATTGCCGAACATGCCACCACGATGTCACACCGAATAGACTTTGAGAACACCAGAGTACTGGCAAATATAGAACACCCGAAATCAAGACTGGTAAGAGAGGCAATTGAAATAGCGAAGAGTCCTCACAGTCTAAACGGACGCAATGAAATTCAGAACTTATCGAATTGTTGGAAAATCCTATTAAACACCGTACCGGCCCGGACCCGTCCAATAACAACTCAACCGGAAATAACAAATCAGCAGGATAGAGCCGTGCCCACTGAGCGCCAAGGGCCAATCACACGCAGCCGTTCACGGTGTCAACCGATAGGCGCCGAGCCACGACTATATAACAGCGCGCTCGCTTCAGAAAATCTTAGTATTCGAGTAACTAGAAGTGAAAGCAGAAGGCTACGAGAATTATGCGAACCGACCTGAAGAGGGCAGATGTGACTCTGCCGAAACGTCGTCATTTTACCATCGATCCCTGCAGGGATCAGTTATCAACTACGCGGATGAATTCCGGAAACCACCTAAAACATATATATATATATATATATATATATATATATATATATATATATTATAATTAACTGTAATAGACCTGTATAAAAAGTGTAATTTAATTTAATTTAGAATTTATATTTTCTCAGGGTCTTTTTCGCTTGGGTTCAAGTCTCTAGATATTAAATAAATAAATAAATTTTATACTTATCTTGTTTATCTTACAAGTCTCTCTTTCTTCTCAGTTACACTAACACTTTTTAAAATTTTGAAATTATATTTGCACTTTATTTTTCTGTTTTAAGATTTGAAATTACTAATAATTAAATTTTCAAATTTTCAATTAAGTTACAATTTATTTAAAATTTTCTACAATACAATTTTGATATAATCTTGCTTTTAAAACAAAATAAATTTCCTGGGCACTTAAATATTCTTAATTTCTATTAACTTGTAACAAAAATGTTTTAATCCTTCAAACACAGATATTTATTATACTAAATTTTAAAAAACCTTTATTACTATCACTGATTGACTATATATTTTTTTATAAATTGTTTATTAAATAATGTTTCAAAAACTCACAGTTTCCTGGCTTTAATTTCACTTCTCCTTGCTTTGGTTCTGAATAATACTTCCTGATTTCTGACTTTTGTAATACAAAATTATTATGCATTTTAAATTGACTTTTCGGACTGTTGTAGAAATACTTATTTCTCTTGTCTAGTTGACATGGAACACTTATTTCAATGATACCATAGATCATTTATCTTGTTGTCATAGAAACGTAATTTTACGAGAACGAAATTTCGAACTGCTCGGGTCGACGCTTGGTGATCAAAGAGGATCTTTCAATAATGTCAGATTTTCTATTTATGTAATATAATTTGCCACCTGCTATTTCCATTTCCGCTTTTATTTATTTTATTAATTTCCAAATATTTCCCTTTTAAATCATATACAAAAATCTAAACAAATTTTAATTTAAATTTCAATACCGTTTACTCTCATAAATTTTATTTAAATCATTTAATTCATATTTCCAAAAAAAATGATTTGACACTTGTCACTTGTTGCCACCAGTCATTTAACAAGTACTTTAAAAAAAATTGGATTTTATTAAAATTTAGACTTAATATCTTTTGAACTATTGAATTTTTATAAATTATGCTCTAAGCTCTTTCTATTGGTATACATTTCTTTACTGTTCCATCATTCCTTAAAACTTATAACGGTTTTTACAATTTTGACGTTTCAATTCTCTCTTTATTTAACAAATTTATGTATTTAAAACTTAATTTTGATCTAAAATGTCTTATATTCAGTGTTCTCATGGTCTTATATGTGATCTATACATGTTTTACAAACTCTACTGTGACTTTTATAAGTGAATTTAACCTTTTTGCTGTTTGACCTAAATATGACTCCCTGTATAGATTTCTATATGTAAGTATTCAAATTCTATTAAAATCTGCATAATAGAATATCTAACTTTATATGCCACCTTTTATCCTTTCAACAATTTGCTTTTGAAACATTCTTTTTACATTGTTTGTATTTTTATTTTTTATATCTTTGATATGATTCCTGCAATTTCATTTCTTTGTTATTATGTATGCATTTTATTTACATTTTTCCAATCATTTAATTATTCAAATTGCTAAACTTTTATATTATCTTATGTCTGTATAAATCCATTACAATATATATATATATATATATATGTTATATACGTCGTAAACAATACTTAGAATAATAATACGACAACACCGTGTAACCGGTCAAATGAGTCGTTCACATGGTGTCATATTACACGATATAGCAATTCCCAGGAAATACGCAAATGCCCATCGCACGTGTAAAACTGCTGATGCTGACAATGCAAGACGTAGCTTATAAATGCACATGCGATGGCTGTGAGCGTCATTAAGTGTATCGCATTCAATTATCTCATTTATATTGTTTAACGTAATTTTGAAGTAAAATATTTAATTTGTGTTTTAAATAAAAATATTTTTTTTAAAAAAGCATTTGTGTTTGTGAAGATATAAAATTGGCGCAGTCAGTAGGATTGTTCCAAAACGACTAGAACACGAGAATTCTAACTAGTCGTGTGGTTTTCCAAACCTTCGTGGGACAATCAACCTCTTGCTGGAGACACAACTGGAAGCGAGCTAGCACCAGGAACACGCAACGGCTAACCAGTGCAGTCAACTTACAGAACAGTCCATGCCAGGAATTATATTGTAAGGATTACGTTATTATTATTTTATTATTTCCATTTATTGATACACTTAATCACCATTTCTATCATCAAAGATAAATCCTTTAATATTCCTTAAATATTTTAAACATTTACATCACTACCCTTGATATATTCAGTTCATTTATTTTGAGTAAAATTGCAAGGTAAGAAATATTTTTGACCAATTTTGGTACATATTGATAATTACACATTAAATTTATACCATTATTTTGAACGACAACTTATAATAACTTGATCTAATTATTTTAATATCTATCTAATTTCACATTTATTTATTTAAACATTGATTTATACGACAATATAATCTGATTTAAATTTTTAATATTGTGCAAATACTTTGACTATGACCACTACAAGGCAAGGTGCAGCCACTCCAACTGTGGAGCCCTATAAAATATCAGAAATTTTCGCAATAATCCCGGAATATGACGGAAACCCTATATTCTTAAACACTTTCATTTCTTCATGCCAAACTGCACATAGTATGGCAACCGACTATCAACAAGTGCTTTTAATATTGCACATAAAAAATAAACTTCGCGGCAGAGCTGCCGAACTAATAAATTCTCGCAACCCGACTCAACTAACAGAAATTCAGACACTCTTAGAGAACCACTTTGGAGATCCTAGAGATCTCTCAGCCTTGATACAAGATCTTCAAAGAATGAGGCAATTAAATTCCGAATCCCCCTTAACATTTTCAGCCAGACTACAAACCCACCAAGCAAAAATGTTTGCTGCGGTTAACAAACAAAACTTGACTCAAAAAGAGAAACAGGCACAAATCGACTTGATCGAATCCATGGCACTAAATAGCCTCCTAACAGGTTTAGAGCCAAAAATAGGACAACTAGTTCGTGCTAGCGATCTTAAAGACATTCTCACCGCCGTTTCACGCATAAAACGTGAACTCCAACTCCATCACTTAGAATCTCAAAAATTTTCAAATTTTAGAAACCAAGGTCCACCTCCTCGAAAACCCAACCAGTTTCCAGTACAAAAACAATGTTCATTCTGTAAAAGAATGGGGCACACTGTTAACGAATGTCTCACTAAATCGAGACAAATGCAACAAAATCAAAACTATGGGCAAAACTTTTCAAACATACGTCCTAACCCATTTTCTCAACAACCGAGCCAATTCCAGAACAGGCCACAATTCCAACCCAATACTCAGAATTTCCAGCAGAACAGAAACTTTCAACAACCTCGTCCTTCGACCAATACACAACCCCAAGGTTCAGGTCAATATAAACCTAATCAAAACTTTTTCCGACAACAACGAACACATCACTTGAACAATTCTTATAATTATGAGTACGACCAACATAATACTAACGTATACGAAAATCAATACCAAAATACCGATTTTGAAAGTTACGACCAAGACTATTGCGACTCGACACATACCGATTACGACTATTACTCAAAACAGATAACGCAGAATGTGACAACTATGTTGAAAATGAACACGAATTTTCATCCGTAAATTTTCAGAATCTCCCTTTCCAAACGGAACCCCCGGAAATCACAGAACTTCAGACCCAAATTCAAACACTAAATCTAGACAGTTTCGACCCGAATTTGAACTTCCCCGAACAGAGCTTTCTATAAGACCGCTTCTGACCGTGAATTCTAAAATTTTATACTACATCACAGATTCTTCTAACACATATAAACTCTTAATAGATACCGGTGCTGGTCTTTCTATTTTCAAACCAGATACTTGCACACGTTTCAGAGAAAGATTTCAGGAAAACGTAGTAATTCAGGGATTACAACCAGAAAATCCTTATAAATGAATCGACCCCGTCCCTTTTAATATAAAAGACCCACACAAGGTTTACATCTGTAACCTTGATATAGAATTCGACGGTTTGTTAGGCTCTGACTTTCTCGAGCACTACAACTGCATTATAGATTTTGACAAAAAACAACTAATAACGAACTTTAAGACACTTCCCCTGTATAAAGTGACGGACGATACAATCAATGCCACTGAATCCATACAAAGTCCCCCTTCTTATACGTCCATTAATACAATTTCAATGAACCCCGTACCGAACAAATTTTTAAACTTAGTTGTGAACTAAGAACACTGAAGCCCTTCTAACAGGTATGGAAATTGAAAAATTCACCTCCCTAATGCTGTTGTTACAGTAGACAGCAAAGGCCAATTTCTAACCTCCATTCTAAATGCGAATGCCATCCCTAAAATAGTAAATTTTCAAATCTAAAACTCGAACCTTTACAAAACTTTTCTGTGAACTCACTCTCACAAAATACTCCTTTGAACTATAACGAACCCGACAGACAAGAAGAATTGTTAAACAACTCCGACTAGAACATTTAAACGACGAAGAGTCAGACTCAATTTTACAATTATGCCTCGACTTTTCAGACATATTCTACCTCGAAGGCGATCACTTATCATTCACACACGAAATCAAACATAGTATTGATACCAACAACGCGAAACCCGTTTATACAAAATCATACCGTTATCCCCAAGTACACAAACAAGAAGTTAAGTCCCAGGTAGCAAAAATGCTCGATGAAGGCATTATACGACCCTCTAATTCGCCTTGGTCCTCTCCCGTCTGGGTGGTACCAAAGAAATTAGACGCCTCTGGAAAACAGAAGTGGCGTGTTGTAGTAGACTACCGCAAACTTAACGAACTTACAATCAATGACAAGTACCCCCTACCTAACATCTCAGACTTACTAGACCAACTAGGCAAATGCCAGTACTTTACGACTCTTGACCTCGCCTCTGGTTTCCACCAAATAGAAATAGACCCAAAAGACATCGCGAAAACTGCATCACTGTCGAGAACGGACATTTTGAGTTCGTCCGGATGCCCTTCGGATTGAAGAATCCTCCTTCTACCTTTCAAAGGGTGATGGATAACATTCTTATGGGAATCCAGAATGAAAGATGTCTGGTTTACATGGATGACATAATCATTTACTCGCCTACAATACATGACCATCTATCACGACTGACAGACGTATTTAAAAGACTCAGAAAGGCTAACCTTAAAATACAGCCTGACAAATGCGAATTTCTCCGCAAGGAGGTCGCTTACTTAGGACATCTTATAACTAAAGACGGTGTAAAACCCAATCCATCAAAAGTAGACTGTATTTTAAACTTTCCACAACCAAAGAACCCTAAAGACATAAAATCCTTTTTAGGCCTTGCTGGTTACTATCGTAGGTTCATTTATTTCTAACTTTGCAAAGATCTCCAAACCACTGACAAAACTATTACAAAAAGACCAACCGTTCAATTTTAACGAAGAGTGCGTAAAATCCTTCAATGAACTAAAACGAACATTGACTTCCACCCCTATACTCATTTACCCAATTTTGACGAATCGTTTATACTGACTACAGACGCCAGCGCTTTTGCCATCGGCGCCGTATTATCTCAAGGCCAATAGGTAAGGATTTACCGATTGGATATGCTTCTAGGACCCTTTGTAAAGCCGAAACCCGGTACTCCACCATTGAGCGAGAGCTCTTAGCCATTGTCTGGGCGGTTAAGCATTTTCGTCCGATAATCTATGGCCGTAAGTTCCTACTACTGACCGATCATCGCCCGTTAACCTGGCTATTTTCTATAAAGATCCCGGTAGTAGACTTGCCCGATGAAGACTCAAACTAGAAGAATACGACTATGAAATTATTTACAAGCCTGGTAAAGTTAATAAGAACGCTGATGCTTTATCACGGATTAAAATTAACCATCTTGACGAATGTTCATCATTTCAGTCAAAATCGAAACTAACACCCTTCAAAGTCCTACCCCTAAACGACGAATCCGAAGACGACAGTCCTGAACCCGAACAAAATGAAATATCTCTTGAAACTATGTCCGAAGAATTTAAAACCTTTATAGAACGTTACAAAACCACTTCTTTAATTGACTACAGCAAAATTGAATTCTCCAACTGCCAACTACTAGACAAAACAAATAAAAACATTTTAATTTTCCCCCAATCATCCAATCTTCAGGAGTTTCATCATGACATCTTCGAAGATATTTTCGAAGAAGTCGCTGACTTCGAAACCTTTAAAATTAATGTATTCGCCAGTAAAACCGTAAGCAGAAGGCAATATTTCATAATCCCACTTCCAAACGATCCTGAAATTGTCAATGAAGTTCTTTTTGCATCAATATATAAACATCAAGATACTTTATCTCCATCTAAAACATACTGTGTCGAAAACAATCTCGATCTTCCGATTCTAGAGATGCTCTCTTTCATTTTCGCTGAAAAGAAATCAAATGGAAAATTTGCCAAAACGTTACAAAAAACCCCCGAAAAAGACGAAATACCGCTGATCCTTGAACGATATCATAACGGGAAAAATAACCTGCACCGCGGCATTAACGAAACCGTCCGCCGTATTAAAGAAATGTACACCTGGCCAAGTTTCACAAAAGACATTGAAAATTTCGTTAAGAACTGCGAAATTTGTCAAAAAGCTAAAGCGTGTCGCAAAAACTTAGACAATCCCCTCGTCATTACGGAGACGCCTAAAACACCATTTGAGCGAATTAATATTGACATACTAGAAATACCTAACAGGAACTATATCTTATCTGTAAGAGACGAACTGACAAAATACTCACAAGCTTATGCTTTGGCAGACAAATCAGCCAAATCCGTTGTCAGTACTATGATGTTATACTTCCAACATTTTGGTACGCCATTGCGTATCCATTGTGACTACGGTAGGGAATTTGACAACGCCATATTCAAAGACTTGTGTAAACTGTACGACATTAAACTAACTTATTCAAGCGTAGGACATCCTCAAACAAACGGCTCTGTAGAACGATTTCATTCTACTTTGTTAGAAATGATTCGAATCCATAAAGCCGAAAATCCAGATGAACATCCCCTAAATGTACTCCCGTATGCGGTTATTGCTTACAATAACTCGACAAACAAAACCCATGGCTTTTCACCTTACGAACTAGTGTTTGGACATACGTCCAGCAGACCACCTGAACCACTTACAACCATAAGGAACTGATTAGTAAATATATACGAGACTTGAACAATCGGATTTCCTATTACTACAAAGTAGCCCACGAAAAAACTAACTTACAAAAGCAAAAGGCTAAAGAACGTTTTGATAAACACGTTTCGGACAAACTTCCCGAATTTAAAATTGGTGACAAAGTTTACATCAAGGAATCCCAAATTAAAGACAAACTTCATAATAAATTCAACGGTCCATTCCAAATTTTAGACATTCACAATAATTCAGCCACACTCTTAAATCTCAAAAACAACCAACGAACGAAAGTTAACTTTGACAGAATGAAACTCTGTTCTGAAAACTAACTTTCTTTTCAGGTTACTCCTGCTGTTCGGATCGGCAGCATCCCAATTTGAAATAAAGCCAATCAATAACACCCTAGGGATTTATTATCATGAAGAATCACGTATAGCCGTGTCAAATCACAAATGGACTCTTCTAGTTCATAGAAATCTCTCCGCTCTAGAACAAGCTTTCGCTACCAACGACAGAATTCTCGATGCACTAACTTTATAATTAAAAGTAACGTCCACCCAACCAACGTATTCCGTGCTGACGTTCAATCACACATCAACTTACTTAACCAAATCTCAAACTCTGTCAAAAACAAATTCACTGAAATCCACATGGACACTCGAAGGTACAAACGTGGACTAATCGATGGCGCCGGATCAATTTTCAAAGCCATAACTGGTAACTTAGACGCCGCCGACGGCGAGTACTTCACCAACAGTATAAATAGTTTAAACAAAGGACAACTGCAGATCGAAAACCTTTTGAAAAACCAAATCAGCGTAACCACCTCAGTTATAAAGAACTTTAACGAAACTATTCAACGCATTCAGGTAGACGAGAAAATATTTAACGAAAATATTCGAAAAATGGAAAATATGATTCGTAAAGTAAACGACAAAATGGCGTACGTGGAAACAAAACTCTCATTTCTAGAAATGACGGAAAAACTGATGGAAAATTATCTCTTTCTAGAAGACAACTTAAATGATGTTCTTAATTCCATAACTTTTGCCCGTCTAAAAATTTCCATACTTCTATTTTAACTCCCGAACATTTCATTGCCGCCTTACAGGAAATATCACAGAATCTCGTGAAAAATAATTTACCTTTGCCCGTCAAATATTCAAGTATTGCACGATACTTAGAAATTACAGAATTAGAAGCTTTTCAAACAGATTCCGACCTTGTATTTGTACTCAGAATTCCACTTATTGAACAGCAATCATTTACTGCTCTCCGCTTATACCCAATCCCCATCTATGATGATAGAACTGGGTTATACCATGTACTCTCATTCACTCATAAATATATAGCGATAGACTCAAATCCTTTGTGCGAGGCCCAACTTTTAAGAAATTTTAAAAAAGTGCCGGACAATTGTCACAGTGCCGTGATCTCTGCTCAAGGGTACCACGTTCAAAAACTCGAAACCAACGTGTGGTTAATTATGGTTACCGAGCCTCTTAGCATTACCATCACCTGTACCGACATCAATACAAAACCCTTAACACTCAATGTTAACTCTTTATTAAAACTTCAGAAAGATTGCAGTGCCTTCATTGGAATAACAAAATCGAAGCAGAAGCCACAAAAAGCAGCAACACCACTTGACAACTATCAACCAGTTCTTATCCCTTTCAACTGTTGCGATACCATACCAGGAAAAATTGTCGTTCCCGAACTTAACCTTTGAAACTCCATGAATTGAATTTCGAGGAGTTAAACGTCGCCAAACCACAAACTCAACGACTATTCAAAGGACCTAGACGAATTAATAAATCAACCATTCGTCAAAAAGAACATTTCTTGGTTCACCAACGTGACAATATTTTGTACCCCAAGATAATTTCAAAAATTGTTTTTGTAAAACCCATTTATTGCTAAAAAGTATTGTTTTTTTATTTTACCTTTTGCTAATTAATGCTTTTATTTATACATTTATTACAATTTCTTGGGTTTATAATTTTGTTTCTACGTTGGTATAATAAATATTTATATTTTATTTTTTTCACGAATTTATTTAATTCAGAAAAGTTCCTTTGAACAGTGTTGAGTTTGTGGTTTGCGACGTTTTAACTACTCGAAATTACAATTCATAGAG